>JAQGBX010007534.1:0-11337 GCA_034698745.1 Megaphyllum sjaelandicum | reverse complement strand
AGGGGGATATGACCATCTCGGACGTCAACTTAAAAAAAATGCCCGATTCGATTCTTTACCCTGCAGTCGGTACATGTACGTACGGTGAAACCTGTTAAGAGTGACCACCAAAAAAAATATGCAATGTTGGTTACTGAACGCAGTTGGTCGATATACCGAGAATGCCTGAATTTCATAATTCAAATAATGAACATGTACGTGTCGACTGCAATACACGTAGTAAAAAAGTACAGAATCAATTTTCAATGCACAAAATTTACGTTATAAGAGCACAAATTTGCAAAACTTTTAACATTTTGCGAATATAGTAAAATCTGGAAAAGTGACCACTTGTTTATGTTGACCACTTTTTAGCGCATTGCTTTTTCTAGTGTACATTTCCTTCATAAAAATTCTCCGTATAGTGACCAGTGACCACTTGCCACTTGTCTTTTTGGCAATTTTTACATTGTCAATAGACCTTAAAAAGTGACCGGATAACGGATGAGTGACGTTACCTTTTGCTTTAACCCTCGGACATGATGATTCTGTACTTTTTTGGTTTTGAGGTTTTTTACTACGCGTATTACAGTCTACATGTTTAAGTGCAGTGTACACGTTCATTATTTTAATTCAGGCATTCTTTGTATAGTGACCACCCGTGTACAGTGACAACATAGCATTTTTTTTTGGTGGCCATTTTTAACGGGTTTCAGTGTATAATTATTTCAAACTTTCGGACGTCCGAATAAGGGGGGGAAGTGTTTCCATATCGAACCGACACAATGCGGACAAGGGGTATTTTATGCAAATTTATACAAATTTTGAAGACGTAGTTTTCAATAGCCCCTACGATGAAACCCGAACCGACCCGGTGCAATCCGCTCGCGTTCGGACCCCGACCGTACGAGCCCGTTTCGCCTTACCCCTGGAATAATGACACGGTGGACGTGTCACGACCAGTTTCAGCCACCCCACACAGGTGGCTGTCCCTGGGAGTAACAACGCACACCAACTAGACCCCCGTACCACTCTTTACGACATCGAAGGTGCAATTACGGTAAACCTCTTGCACTTACGACGATCCGTCGCGAATTAAAGGTAAATTCCAATCGTCCAAAAAGTGCACACTGGGGTACACTGACGGAAGGACACCGCTCTATAGTAAGTATAAGTAAGTAAATTTATTGAGGAAGAAAGCCCAAAAGAAAAAGAAAAACGCAATAACAAATACAAATACGGAAATACAAGTGAGACAAAAATGCAGAAAACTGAAAAATTTAAACCAGGTACATCTTGTACAGTTTAGAACATGACAACTTGTGTAAACAATCTTCTCATTGATTATAAATAACTAAACAAAAAACTTGAATCAAGATACAAAAAACCAGAGCAAGATCCGAATACAGTCTTGCACATAATATGTCATGAGTTCAGATTACGAATATACACTAATCCGGACAATTGGATTTCGCCGTAAGAGTCGAACCTCGTTAAGACGAACTCGAGAGTGACCTCAAATCGAGTTCCTTTAAACGGTTAGTTGGCATTATCACCAGTCGGAAAAGAAAAACAAACATCACGTGCTATCACGTATACGGTAGTCACTCTCAGGAATTCAGTTATTCTAGTTTACCAAATAATCCTTTATCGAAGATCGTTTATCGTTTATTTCGCGATATAATTGGAATTGTTTTCGTAAACGAGAAGTTGGTAGGAAAGGCGAGTCGAAGCGAGCGATGGCTCAACTAAACAATTCGATAGCAATGCCGTTTATGGACGGCCCTGGGGGGGAACCAATTCCCCCTCGGACCTCGTCGCGTCGTTACCGACCATATGAGCCCGAGGGTCCCAATTAGGGAGACGAGGCGCCCTTTAACTTACTTAAAAAGGGGGCCCCCTCCGGCCCCCTTAGTACCTCGGGTAAGACGGGGCTTCTTTTTTTATTATTATTACGGAGCTCGCGATGGGGCGAAGCCGAAACGACGTCCATTCGCGTCGTTATTAGTTTAACAACGGCTCGAAAAGAAGAAGAGAAAAGGAAGGGAATAACTGCGGTCGAGCCCGCAGAGTCCGACAAAAGAAGCTCGATGGCCAACGTCCATTTCGGAAAAAGAGAAGAAGATGAAACGTGCGTTTACGGCCACTTTTAAGAGGGTGCTAAACCGGACACGATCTACTTACGAACATCTTTTTAACACCTCGTGCACTAGCTGCTCCTGGCATCTCGCTCAAAAAATTACCACGTCTTAATAAACGGTCGTTTCTTTCGGTTAAAATATCGTATAGAAGGATCGAGGAGCGCGAATATCTTAATTAATATCGAATCGTTTTTTAATTTGAGAATGGAACGCCTATTCGTTCCACTCGGCATTCCACCAAATGGAACGGAATTCGGTCGCGCGCAAATCGTTCCATTTAACGGAATGCCGAGTGGAACGTTTTCGCGTACCGTAATAATTTATTCTATAGTCTACGAAAATACGTATTTTCGGCAATATTTTCGAATAATTTTTATGCAAACGAGTTCGAGGGATGAATTCTCGAGTCTCGGATAAAAAGCGGATGTTACGTAACGACGAGAGCGCCCTGATCGAAGGATTAGTAGAGAACAGTACAAAATTATACCGATATTATACTGATCTTACTGATGACAGTTTAGCTTTTACCGATGTCGGTACAGCTCTTACTGATGTTGGTACTGTCGTTGTAACAACTACAACTTTTAAGACACTTCTAAGAAGTACATCTGGATAGCACTGTGGTTGGACCCACAGATGTGAGGTTGCAGGTTCGAATCCAGTAAGTTCCAAGAAAATTTTCGAAATTTAGAGTCTATACATGTTATATGCATATAGGATTCGAGCATTAAAAGTGTACAGACTATTAATTAATTAATTTGATATTTCAGCCATACTGATATTAGTAAGCTCTACTGATCAGTATGATAGTTAGATCATACTGACCAGTAGTTCCAAATATACATGTAAGTACAGTAGAGCTTATAATATCAGTAAAGAAAGTATACTAATCTTTCGACTAGGGCATAAATGTATTTTTTCATAAAAAAAATCGCGTGTTAGCAATAACAGCCAAATCAAATGTCAATTTATGGATATTATATCAAAAGCGTCGAAGTGTGCAGCGAAATTACGCCATTTAAGAGAGAAATTGAGCCAAATAAATTGCAATCTGACTAGAAAATCAGATTTATTTTTCGATATTTTCAGTTTTTCTGTTTTTAGCTTAATTAAGAATTGCTGATTTATTCGACTTAAAATTAATCCAATGATAATTTCGTATTTTTCTTAGCCTCAGCAATTTCAAATCTATCCGAAGTATAGTTGTAAAACGATTTTTCCCACGTAACCGATTTCATATGATATTCATATAGCAGTGATAACTATGAAGCGTTAAAGGGTAAGTGTAGACCAGAAGTTACTTAATTCGGACAAGTATGTACCACGCAGCCAGTCGAAAAGCGAGAACAATTTCGTCGGTAAATCCCCGTTTTTAAGGCAGGTAATTAAAAGTCTCGTACGAGCTGCCCACGTATACCATTAGGTGAAATGATGGTCACCCAATGGAACGCTATGCCGATAAAACGGCAGAAATTAGACAAGAAGAGAAATTTATTAAAAAGCATTATTCCCCAAATCCGCATCATTTCTGGCCAACGATGCTTACTTAATTCACCTTGGCGATTAAACGTCTATGACGCTCCGCCAATAATCACACATCTCCAGGGATAATTATCCGTTAATGGCTATACGTTCTCTTCTTTCGCTCTGCCTTCGGATACACGGTGCCTCCGAAATGAATCGTTAGATGTTAATCTATCATCAGAGGCGTATAAACTCATAAAAATTCGCGTTAGGTTTAAATGGGGGCTTTTACACCAATCACATGGACGCAGCGGCCAAATTCACGCTCTACATTATAGGTTATGCAGCATCAAATATAGCCGCCAGGGGCTGTAAAACTAAATCGAGATTATGTTGCTCATTTATGAAAAACATACGCTGATAACATCGCAATTTTTAAAATGTACATTATTTTCATTCAATGGTGAAAATTTGAACCTTGAAGCAATTAAAAAAAATGCTAACAATGTCATCTGATGGCAACAACTATAAAAACCTTGAAGAAAATCTTTCTATATGGTTCACGTCAACTATTGAGGTACATGTAGGCCTATTACTTGCAGGTCATTAATCAGTTCTTGTTTTCATTTTATTAATCCTCACCTTCAGTATACTTTCATCTGCTTTAATTCCTATTCTTCTCCTTCAGTAAAAACAGTAAATCTAACTTTCAATGTTAAGCTCAAGGGTTGCCCATTAACAGACGTAGTACTCTAAATCAGATATTGTATCTATAAGATCCCAGCGTTTGTCCTATAACATGTTGCTATTTTCTCCTTCGACAGAACGGAGAAAGGAAGAAATGAGTAGGGCCTATAGCTCATTTTTTATCGTTTCAGTTTCATTATCATTATCATTAACCATGTGTTCAACGCCCGTTGGTGTAAAAAGTATGTAGCCATCTTTAACATCTCCCTCTAGCCATCTCTGCCTTACTCCATATGATGTAGCCTCTGTTGACTATCACAACATCAGGCTTTCACGTCATCCAAACATACGCGGTGGTGCCGTCCTCGTCCTTTTATCCCACTTAATTGCCATCCCAAACACCAGGGTTTTAATTTTCCAAGTCATTCCTTCCTCGGTGCGACAGATCACTTAAGTTAATTTACGAGTAAAAATCGCAGGTCTTTCCCAAGAAACTCATTAAGGAAGTCGCAAATCCATGTCATACGCGCTTCAAGCCTTTCTACAAAAAAGGTGTCACACGTTGAAAGAATCTTTCACGCATAAAACAAAATTCGAAAAATCGATACAAAAAATAAGGCGAGATTTCAAGCTTAAAGTGCCCAAAAACACCGAGTCAAAAATACCAAACTGAACGTGACATTTCGCCTGCAAACGGAGAAGGCAAGAGTCGAGTGTTTCTCCCTCAGCAAACCAAAAACCGAGCACACAAAAAAGTCCATGATAGACGTAAATAGAAGAAGAGTGGTCACCTGTCTTTATTCCCAAAAGGATAAATAACGGAGATCTAAGGATCGGTTCGAGAAACACTCGTGCCCGTAGGCTTATCTACACTTCGCTTCACAGATCGATCTAGATGAGCAATTCGCTGAAAACTAACGAAACGGATTATTGACTAGGTCAACTTTACGAGAATGGCCGTCTGGTGGGCAGTTATTTCAGCTCCGAGTGAATAATTAAGGACTTCCAAACCATGAACTGCATCAGAAATGGCTGAATAATGGCCATTTCAACCATTCTCAGCTTATGTCTACCGAGATAACAGCCCGTCAAATTGTTTACCAGCACATACGCAAGCAGCGTTTAGATTGTTGGACAATGTCAGTGTTTTATTCCTGCAGTACTACATTTTTTTTTGACAACTTTCATTGTTCATAGACTCGATATTTATTCACTCCCAAGAAGTACGATTCCTCCACCTTAAGTTACATTATTTTCGATTTTTGAAAGGATTAAATTATCTACTTTAGAAAAAAAAGTAGTTTTTTTTAGTTAAAAAATTCGAGGGTAATCTTGTGCTTAATTATAAGCCTGCCTTAAAACGAAAGTGTCCGTCAAAATTGTCAGCACCGCGATTTTACACCAAAGCCGAATTATGATAAAGTATGTACACTAGAGCATAGAAAAGTACAGTATATGTCACCTAGAAATGTCGAGCTGTCCTCGAATTCTAAATTGGACAGGAACATAATGATAACTTCATCGTATTTTTCCTATAAAGATATTCAGCATTGAAGCACGTTGACAGCTCACGGGTGTGACACTCGCTTTAGGCCATTCAAGAAAAACAAACTCCATTTTCACATTTTGAAAGCACGGAAAGATGAACTTAAAAAAGTCTTTTCTAAAGGATGCAGATCCATTCAATGGTACGTTTAAGGGATCTTGCCAAATGAACCAGGTACAGTAGGTCAGGATACTGCATAAAATACGTCGCACAAATTTCGTTTGAATACGTGGAAAGTTGCCCTGGCAACGATGCTAATTGAAGCGCGGATTGCAGTTCAAGCACTGTTTCTCCGCGATTATTACGTCTTCGATCAACGATTGAATTTAACTGCTCCGTATTACAAATTCAATCTTCCAATTTTTTTAAAACGTTTTATTCCACTGTAAAGTGTAAACGTCCGAAATCAGATGGTCATACACCCAATTCAACATCCAAGGTTATTTGAGTCCTACCCTAGGTTAATTGAGTTATTTTTTTATTCCTAAGATTTAAACAATATACGTCCAAGAAATGACGAAACTGAAAATTAACATAGCATACCGGCGTTAGCAATTTTTGTTAATTTTCGCGCCTGGAACTTAAATATAATTTTTTAGGGATAATATTTCTTCCAAAACTGTATCCATTACATTTCTTAGGTTAAAAAATAGTTTAAAAAAGTATTGTAACGGGAAAAAAGTCGTCTATTTTTGAATTATCTCGTTTCTTTTTTTAATTTTTATATCACTTTTGCAGGACTATCACATATCAAATGCAATTTGTACAGGTGTAAAAGATAGGATTTTGAATTAATCACCTGTAATCAATTAACTTCACTGTAGTTGAACAACATAAATAATATTGGCAGCAACTGTGACAGTGTATTTGATGAGCATGGTGCCAAACATTATTTGAGCCAGAGAAATATCATATGCGATAGTCATATTTTAGAAGTTTTTACATCACTCTTCCCTATTAATGGAATCAACTTATGTAATCATTTCAATAAAGTTATTCGTTCCAGAGGGATTAAGAATTTTGCCAGACCGCGTATATAGAGCAAACAATCCAATGCCATATAATAGATGCAAACCATTGAACAATGAATTCATGACTTCTTGTCCGGTTTTTATTTTCCATTTTTATCAAAAGAACAGAAGGTATTCATTTTTTTTTTTCAAATTGTCTGACAACTGGGGTTAATTTTTAAATTTCAGGTCTAACATGATTGTAATGTAATAAAATAACTTTGGATGTGAGGCATAGGTATATGAATTTAAGGCCATGTTGAATTGGGTATACATACATGTATATGACATTCGTATTTTGAGCGTTTACATTGGATTTCGACAACCAATTCCAAGTAAAACAACTGTGAGGTCTCGAGTAGCCTTACAGATTTACGAAGGCAACCCAGACCTGAAAAAGAAGCCGCTCTCATACAACATTCAAAATTGGTTTGGGTCTCAGAATGCATCGTCTGTCATTCGCTGAATGCAGAGTTTAGGAAACTACATCATTAGATAAATACAATTAAAAATCAATAAAAATATATAATTGATATTATAGCGGTTGTGTTGGTGTTCTATAATCACTGAAATAATTACTTTAATCATCAATAAAGTTGCAACATTTTCCTTGACAGATAATTGCATTAAAACATAACTGATTACAGTACTCTGAAGACAAATTAAGAAGCTATTCCTTATAAGTAATACAGATCCATTTGCATAATTAATGCAACAAATCTAGAAAATTACCAGAAACCAAAAAAGCAAATTTTAATCAATTATTGGAGAACAATTAATATATGGTTGCATTTCAACTAATCAATCTTCAAGTAATTATACTTAATACATGTACATATGCAAATTGCTGATAGTAAATATGTTTTTTTATTGATTGTAGTACCTGTAGGACGCCTAAACCCAAAACAATACAATGTATGATGACTAATACGATAACTAATTGCAAATTATTCGTTTTAATCAAGATTTCGCAAATAATCAATTCAATTCAAATTTAATTATTACCCTACGGTCAGCACATACAGTGCCATGTGGTGGGGGGGGGGGAGTATTACAAGTAAAATCGGACTAGGAATTCGAATCACAATGGACCCCACTATTGGCATTAAATTGGATTTTCCTAAGTTTATAGATTTCTTAACACATTTCTTAACACAGCAATCCGAAAAATAACGAACGATGTGCGAGACAAAGAACTATTTCTTCGCATAGTTGAAGATTTTATGGATCGAATACGAAAGAATCGTAAGACGCGAATTCTATCCGAGCTCATACTTTCGCAAACTTTCTTTATTTCTTCGGAATCGGGTTTATAACCAATTCAAGATGGCGATTACCTCTGAAGAAATCTCGTACAGGCTACTGTTAATTCTGCATCAATGCCGAATGAAACGTATAAAGCCAATTGCCGAAAAACCAACACGCTCGCAACAATAACATTTCATGGCATAAACAGAAAATTAGGACATATGAAATAAAAGCGAAAGAGATTTCCTAAAAGTAGGCAATCACTGCGTACACCAATTCCCCGTTAGCATTTACAGCCCTTTAAAAGGATTTTTTGATGGAATGTCAACAAGGACGAAAAACACCTAATGCGAGTATTTTGACATAACTAGAGAATACCTCTCAATATTGATGTGGAAATACCATGGTAAAATCAAAAATCTCAATCAAAAACGTTTTCTGTCAGAATATTCCTTACATGCACATATACCAATTTACGCGCAAATTACCTATGGGAATTCGTTTTATCTCAGCAATGTCTGGGAAAAAATGAAAATCAAAACACTACTTATCAAACGCAACCGCAATTCACAATCGTCTACGGCATGAAAATCGATAATGATCGCACAAAAAAAAGGAAAAAGTAGGAATTCTGCCAGGAAAATTGTCTTATCGTTTATAAAAATGAAATGCGACGAACAGCATTATCCATCCTTATATGGCTCCTTTCGAAGTAAACGCTAAGGATAAGTGTACACAATGTAATTTAAAATTGTAACACGATTTTTAATCATAATTTACAATCGGTCCTTTCGCGAGAAAACAGTTATAAATTTGATCAAATATTAATTACCCAGAACATGGATCGATGTTTTAGTTTTCTGAATTTCTAGAGTGGTCATTCATCTGTCAAAAACTATAATTTAAATATAGGCCTAATCTCTTATGTTCCAATTTTGCTGGCTTTTGGTGCAAATTTTGATTGAGAAAATAAAAAATGCCGCTCAAAGGTCAGGCGAGTATGAAATTTGTCACGTGGTGAGTTTTAAAACTTACAGAAACACGAGCATATAGTTTCTGACGTTAGGAGATCGTGACTATTTTGGTCTTTTTGTATATACTAATCGCGGTATTAAGTAAAATATACCCTATAAAACTCCTGAGGTAACGCCCGCCTCAGAAATCACATGATCTACAGTAATACTGAGGGAATAAACTAATTGAAAATGATCATTACAGTCACGCAAAGCAAAACCGATATACACCATTATTCAGGAGGATAAAAAAAAAGTCATGTACATGTACACTGTACGCACGTATTTTCGAGAGGAAAAATCAATGTTAATACATTTTCAGCTAATAACGTCTATCAGAAAATTACCTATAACAAAAGGAAAGAGATTTCTTAACACAGCAATCCGAAAAATAACGAACGATGTGCGAGACAAAGAACAATTTGAACACCTTATTGCGAATTTGCTGAATTCGCACCATTTTCAGAGATACGAGTAAAATAATCAGACCAAGTTGTGACTATTGTGAAAAACATTCTAATGTATGCACATACAAGAGCGATTGTTAAATTTAACCCTAGGGTAAACGAAAATTTCTTTAAATTCAGTCACAAATTGTATTAAATTTTGATTTAGTAAAATGTAGGCTAATATAGGTGTCCAATTGCAGTTAGATGATACCTACAACTATTAACAAGTTAAAATCTAAAAAGGGATTAATCTGAATAATTCTGTTTTAAATGTTAAGGCTCAATTCAATCAGTATCGTTGTCGTACTTCGCGAATCATCTAACTAGTAAAACTCCAAATCCACAATTTTTAAAATTTTCTAATTTAAAAAAAGCATCTAAAGTGCAACATTTTTGCAATAAATAAGAGATATTCCTACTTTGTTCGTTTATGAAAAATTATAATGTTATTTCGATTTACTGCTCATCGTGGGTGTTAATACTTCAACTTTGATATGGAAGCAAGTATATCATATAATATGTTTGAGAATATGCTGTACGATCGAGGGCTGTTTTCGAGGCAGGGACTGAATTACCCCGTATTATTTCGCAGTGCACTTGGGACAAACGGAGAAGAGACAGAAAAAAAAAACAAGAAAAATTTAATTTTCGTTTTGAATAACCGGAGAGATTAAATTGAGCGTAACTGAGAAACAGCTGGGCTAAATGAGCCATTTTACGGATGAATTTCCTTTAAATAGTCCCATTATTATGGGAATCTTAACCAACGAAACATAAGATTTAATGCCTATGGCAAATGAACGCACTACAGCTGACATTTCGCATATAACGATCCATTTGAAGGACCCGACAAAATTTAAAACAATAGACCTTAAACTCATCTAAGCGTACATTCTTAACTGCGAAACGTACATGACCAAGATTTGTTGACGGATTTTAACCTTTCATGTTTTACTTGCGATGAAAATGGCGTTACATCAATATTCGATACCGCTGTACTAACAGATTTTTGGGTGATGGGAATGGGATGGCTTGGAATTGCATTCCGCAGGCAGTCACTACATGTACATAGACAACCTAGGCCGACTCGCAATTAGGCGCTTCATCCATCGTATTGGATTTTTTGTTTAGAAAACCCATAACTTCCAATTTGTATTTATTTATTTGTGTTAGAAATAAAGTATTAAAGGTAAACAATGAAACTCATCGTATCAGAAAACTTAACAATGTATGCAAATATGTTGACATAAAACTTTAAATTCGTGCTTGTAGGCCTATGACTGAGAATTATAACTCAGTATTAATATACATGTATACACGGCGTAGACACCAAGACCAAAATTCGAATACTGTAGAATTTTAAGCACGCGTATACGTGATTTTCTCATCGAATTATTTCATCAGAAGAATGTCATTTTTAATGGAAATGCTCATAATTTGTTCACGTAAAAAAAATTAACTTTCTAATTCAAAACTTTCCGGCATTATAGGTTGTGGCATTTTGATCACTGCTAAAAAAATGGGTCAGTTGTGAAGTCACGTGGGCAAAATCATTTGTTTGATATACTGTATTACTTTGTAAAAAAATGACTGTTTTTAATCAATCAATCGATTCCTTTTGGCACACGTGACTTCACATTTGCCAAAGTACGATTCGTAAAGCATCTCTCAAAGTACCAATAAGATAATATGTATGACTAGCGGTACTACCCGGCCTTGCCCGGGTAAAAATTGTTGTTTGATTTTCTAACCCCTTTTATGCGATCAGGAGTTAGATTCAGCTGGCCTTTATCGCCAAAA
>JAQGBX010007533.1:0-11338 GCA_034698745.1 Megaphyllum sjaelandicum | reverse complement strand
TGGCGTTGGTGTTTAGCCCTCGTGTGCAGAAATAGGCCAACGTTAAAAATCCACAAACCAACCAACCAACCAACCATGCTGCCTATGTACCGTAAAAACGTGTTCTGCGCTCATCATGAGATGCTGATGCGCATGTGGAAGGTTTTACGCGCAATGTTTCACCTAGCACAACGCATGCAGTGGCGCCACCAAGCTGGAAACAAGAAGCTGAAAGAAGCACGTCGAAAGTAAGCATTCGTTGTGCTCGCACCCATAGTTTGTATTTAGTGCGAGCCTGAGCGTGTATGAACGACGCTGCGAATGATATGAATCTTGAGAGAAACAGCCTCTCGCATCTAGGTAAAGAGATCGTAAATTTTCGTTAAATAAAAATGATATTCGAAAGAGCTGCTGTTGCATCGTCTCCAACAAAGACGATGCGGTCGTCTCTGTTGGCAGCTGGAATTTCGCTATCTTTTGACGACTGTCTGTCGGGATCCCTATTGCGTCCAAGGTTCATTCTGCAACTTTCTTTACCAGACTATAGTAAGAAACAACGTTAAAATGCTCGTGCACGCTTTCATTATTCGATGAACATTTTTTGCAGGATGAGGAGTTATTTTATTTTTCTATATAGCTGTTGAAAAGCTCTTAAATTTCTCCTTCTCGACATAGTTTCTTTTTAAGCCTATAGGATGTTTTGTTTCACGCTCGAGCTGCTAAAATTACTTTTATGTAGACGCGTTTCTAGCCATGTTTATTTAAATATATTTTAAACGTAAAAAGCTCAAGTTATTTGTCAATCTCTGCCACTAGATGTAACATATGCCTTTTTTTAAAAAAAATATTTTTCGATCGTGAGCCCACTGGCCGCCGGATGTGGAATTACGTTGGTTTTGATCAAATCATGTACATTTACCATAATAGAACTTGCATCATGCATGGTAATTTCCACAAATGCGATGAATTAACGAGACACGTGATCGATGCCGGCATGACCACGAAAATATGAAGTCCATTGAATCGAAGGGATGATTTTCAAAAATCCAACATCAATATCATCAATATATCACTGACCGTATAAATAACTCAACCCACCATTCCCATTACAAACTCATAAACACAAATCCGTCCATTTTACAGCCTTATCTAAATTATAATATCCCATTTTTTCTGAAAAAGTTCATTTTTCATCTCAGAGCCAACCCGTACAATATACACCTAAAAGCTGGCTCATTCAGACCAGATATAACAATTCCCTGTGTCTTATGCCTCGGGTCCCTTCCCACCTGGCCTCACCTTCTACTGGACTGCACTGACCCTAACATTACTGCAATAACATCAACCATTAAACTACCTTCAAACTTCAACCATACCAACTATTTTGAAACAATTTTAAGCAGTACCAAGGAGCCGCACATGTGGCTGCTTTACAGATTAGCAACTTGCTACCTAAAACAATCTTACAACTCAAGTACAACTACAAATTAACATACTAAATTAATCCACAAACCAAGAAACATACAGTACAAAAAGGATGCCGGAAGGGGCTGAGTTCCCCTTAGTACTGTATCTTCTCTCTAACATCAATATATCATACTTTAGAACGAACCATTCTCCTTTTATATTTCGAAAATCTCACATATTTCTAAATGTGCCGATTGGCTATAGAACAGTTTCTAGCACGACATTTGCTAAAAAAGAAACTTTTCTGAAAGTGTTGCTCGGGGGATAAAACTGGAAAGTTGTTTTGAACATGTTCCTCAATCTAAATGTTGGTTATTGCCACCTACGTGTACGCTGTGTGGCGCCACTCCAAAGCACGTTTCCCGTAATAAGGTGATTTAAATGTTGTTTATCTGACCTAATAAAATGCCAAAAAAAGGAAACGAGGTTGTACTATTAATATCGTCTTAATTTTTCATTCATTCGCAATCTTTCGAAAGGTTTTGACCTATATTCGTTTCATTCATGATTTTTTTGTGCCCGTAATGCTCATTCATGAAAATCGCATTTGGTTTTCTAATATCTCATTCGGTAAATGCAGTCTCGTAATAGTTTCCTCCATCTTAAATATTCACAGCGTGACAATCGAGGCAAACAAATACGTACGCTTTTGTAAACACAAGGTTCCTGTTTTGCAGCCCCGATTCAGACGTACATTATATACCCGAATTTAAGTGTACAAATTATTTGAAATAAATTCGTTGGCCCGAGACATTTTGTGTGTAAATTCGCTCGGCCTTCGATAAGACACCAATTGTTGTCGAATACTATTTTCGTACATCAAGATTGAGTTAATGCATTTTAGGGTGCTCAAAAAATTCTCCAAACATTAATGAGCACGCCAGAGCACTATTCTAACCACACCCATTGACTGAAGTACATGTAAATGTAATGCTCTTTTATTGGGAATTAAAGAACAGTTACCCTGTCTTTTGTTCCTCATCCCCCTATCGGTATAATACAGCATAAGAATTAACTTATAAATTTCATTATTTTGAAGAAAAAAAAATTGGTTAGTTAAATTTTTTCTGATCTTTATTCGCTCTAAACTATATTATATATGTGGGATATGCTTATACAAGGTTCAGGTCTGCGTAATATTTAAATTCGTCAAACATACAGTCAAACATTGTTAAGATGCAACTCGAGAGACGTCAACATTTGTCCGTTTAAATCATATACAGTTGGTATTATTAGAAAAATTATTTTCTAACAAATTATGTTTAACAACTTTATATTGTCAAACAAAGTATGACATCAACAAAAAAGTAAAGTTTCATCAAATTTAGAGAAATCCTACCCCATGCACGTATATTTTTACTGCAATTTGTATCGTTATCCGTTATTACGTACCTTGCACCTTATGTACTCTAAGCCCACCCTCTTGGCCCCATCTACTGCTTGAATGCCTAAACACAAATATTCAAACCATTACATCTAAAACCAAACTCCCTCTAACTTTTACCCCGATCAACTTCATAGAATCTTTTCTCACTAACATCCAAGAACCTTACATATGGCTACTCTACAGAATAGCGACTTGCTACGGCAAACAGGCTCAATAATCAACCAAACCCTATAAACTCGCAAATCACAAATTTCACCGTTAAACCTCAAACCTCATCAACATAATACTAACCAACTCATACAGTACAGCCGAAGGTGTTCGACATGAGCAACTGGTTAAGCTGCCTCTCTTAAGGGCAGGCCATTTTCTCGCCCTTCTGGGAGGCTGACACTAAGGCATAACCAATAACTTTAACATTATTTGAGTGAACTAACCATGACACTAATAAACTAACATGTACTCATGACTCACACTGTAAATTTTTTTTATCTTAATTTAAGTTAATTTCGCTGTAGACTATTTCCAGCCTTATTAAACGTCTAATTGAAGCTAAATAAGTTACAAACCCTGTCTTAATTCTTCTGATCAGCAGAAATAAGACAGGTTTTGTGACTTAGTTAGTTTAAATAAGACGTTTAATAAGGCTGGAAATAGTCTACAATGAAATTAACTTAAATTAAGACAAAAAATTTTTACAGTGTACATAATTCTATAATTCAATATATTATACAAACGTAAATAGTGTTTGATGTTGCCTGATGGCTGGAACTTTATATTACAAAAATATATGTACAGTACATATGAGTGATATTTTTATATTTAGTTTAATTTTTGTTTATCTTTAAGGTAAAAAAACATGATTAGTTAGAGCAGTGATTGAACAGCCACTAAAGACTTTTAAGATGACTGAAAAGGCCAGTTGTGAAGTCTTTGATGACTGTATATTATAAAAATAAACAGCCTAAATTAAAAAAAAATTATTGAAGTTATTTTTTGTTATACACTTGTCATAAAAAAATTGTGTTTATTTTGACGAGTGCTTGTGCAAGATATTTTCTTAAATAACGAAATTTTTTCTGAGCAATACGCTTTACTATGGTGCATACATTTGGTATGTATCAGACTATTATAAAAATAAGTCCTAAATGGAAAAAAATATATATATATATAAGTGATTTTGTGTTACGTATGTGTTGGTATGTATAAAAGTAAAAATTCTAAGTTAAAAAAATTTTTTTTTAATTGATTTTGTGGTATACAATGGTTATAAAAAATTCATGTAATCATTTTGACCAGCGACTACGTGAGGTATTTACGTAGATGATTGTGTTTCCGAAGTTTAAATTTTAACCTCACCTAGTTTGACTAATATATTTTTTTTTGTTAAAATGCGACCAGGAGATAATCACGTAAATATCGCGTTTTCGAATTTGAAATTTGTAGCAGACATAGGTTACATAAAACCTTTGTTAACCACTATGAAAATATTACAAATATTTATTTACAAACTTGTTACGTATTTGTTTAGCTGGTCACAATTTTGACCAGTTATAGTTTAAGTGAGAACTTTAACGTAAAAAACGATGTTTAAATTTGTACCATAAAAGTAATCTACATGTATACATGTTATATTTTTAATGCTAAATATAATATTCTCGTAAATACCATCCACAGAAGTGAGTTGAAAACCACCAATGAGTGTAGCCTACAGTATTAGCATGCGCATGCACAGTAAGAAATGTATTTTAAAAGACTAGCAATCAAACAGAGCACGACATTGGCCCTTTCAATTGTGACAACGTTTGCTCCTTGTGTATGGATGCAGAGTGTGCATGCACCGCAGTGACCGCACAGGGCTGCAAATCAAAGGGAGCTGCAAAACGGCCTCAACCGAACAATGATAATGGATCCGAGGAGTATGTGTAGACGTTCCTATATCATTAACAGTGCCGAATACTATGACTAATGTATTCTGGAATTTAAAATTGGGCAACTGATCGTAAGTTTTCGTTTGATCATAAGGAAACAATATTATATAGTTAGCAAATTTTTCTGACGATGCTAATATGGTGCCACATGGTACTAGCAGCACATTCATCTGCTCCTGGACTAAGTCATTGATCGTGTCATTTTAATAGGGAAAGAATTTTGTCCCCTTGGTCATAAATTCTTTATTTAACATAAGGAATAAAGAATTGTGATTTTTAGGAAAAATTCCACTCCATGTGGTATTTTGTCCCATTAAAACGCATGCACGGTACATGCATTCCAGTTCAGATTTTTGAACGACATTTCATGTCAATGTATAGTATTTTCCGTCCATGTTGTTCGTATTTTGGCAGAAAAATGTACGATTTTTGCGCGAAATTATGTTCAGGGTACCCTCAGACCTGGAAAAGTCAGGGAAGGGGAAATTGTCTCTATACGTCAGATAAGTTGAAAATGTCTGGAAAAGGCAGGGAAGAAGGACTTAGTTTGAAAAATTCATGGAAATTCAACGTATATGTTGTCACAATCCAAATTTAATGCTTCTACGTGGTTAGCTCAGTGCATATTTGCAACACATTCTTAAAATTATAAAACATTTCAGAGGACAAAATTACTAAAAGTTTAACAGTTTTCTTGGACAAAGTTTCAAAATTGTCCACGTTTTCCTAAGACGAAAATTTGCAAATTTTAAGACTTTTCGTTGTTCAAATTTGCAATATTTCAACAGACTCCGAAGACAAATATAAAAAATGATAAAACTTTTATTAAATAGTAGCACATATTTGGAAATATTGTACACTATTTCAGGGTACAGATTTGTAGAAATTTATGGCGAGTTCGACTCACCCAAAAAGTGTACACCCAAGTCACGTGCACCAGGTGTAGGCTACAAGGTGAGGCATAAGTCTGTTAAATCGGCACTATTGCAGGCAGCAGGCGCAAGAAGACGCCTCACCTTGTATAGCTACACCCGGTGTACACTTTTTGGGTGAGTCGAATTCGCCTTAAGAGAAAGCAAAATAACTAGGAAATTTCAGTAACATTTTGGATTTTTGCAGAAGATTCGATCATAACGCATTTATTTCATTCCTATTACGCAAATCGCGTTACACATAAACACCGCTCTATTTTTGTCGCGAACGTCACACGACAGTAACGCAGCACTGGCATTACGGAGATTTATCACGGCCATAATTAAAGCAAAGTACAATAAAAAACAAACTTAAGTATTTTTGCAGTTAGCTAAATTAACGAACGAAGCGAATAAAAATGACTAAATTCAGTATTTACTTGATAGTAAATAAATTTTTTTCAAAATCGTGCCGACAGAAGTACTTCATATTAATGTTTTCAGAAACCCTATGGCTAACTAATATGATAAATTTCTACTGTATTCAACCTGCTACTATGTTCGGAATTACTCAAACTTTTAAAATTTACGGTCATATTATTCGGCCAAAACGTATTCTTCGAAATATAGAAAGTTTATCTTCACAAACTGTTGAAAAGTGTAAAAATTTGTACTCCAAAAGCTATACGCAAATTTATATTACAAAAAGAATTAAAATGTTGCAGATCGGTGCATACCAGATTGACGATTCAAATGTTCAAATTAATGCGCAATAATTCGAACGTGTTGCAAATATAAAATACGATTAAATATGCATGAAGATTAGAAAAAATTAAAACAAATATTATATTCACCGAGATTAGAGTCGACAGCTCCACCAGTAGCCATTTTCGAGGTGCGAGACGCGTTCAAACACAGGGTTCAAATACACCAGATGAGCCGAATTAAACCATTTATATATATGCATTAGGATAATTAAGTGTTACCGATGAAATGCCACGTGATATAAGTATTTAAAACTATATTTCAAAACGTCGTCTGGAATGCCGATTGGATTAATTTACGTCGAGGAATGTAGCGTAAATATTTTGTTCAAAACATGTAGACCCCCACACATTCTGACGTAGGCTACGTATATTTGAAGTAGGCCTACTAAAAGCAACGTCTGGAAGTACGCGCGCCCATGCTGCAGTTATTTCAATCATATTCTGTTTCACGTACAGTACGAGTTTTCTGTTAGATCCCATGACCAAGATTTTATTGTTCCTTTATAAAAATGAATAGTGCACGAGCAGCAAAAGATTAAAATGGATTTACCTCTGCATCTACCTGTCGTTGTGCATTCTTATTACATAATTCATATCTCACCTTCGAATTCAGAATCTGTCTCGATACTGCAATCCTCTCTTGAGCTTATTCAATTTCCAGAAGTTGGCTTGATCATCCTAGGGGACGACATCCTGATAATATCCATCAATCCAATCACAGTAGCTAACTTAAAATTATATCTCCACGTATCTGAACTCTGTGGCCAACGATAGCAACCGCGACTAGAAAAGAAAGGTAGTATAATTACAAGGTAAGTCCTCTTGACTTGATTTCACCTGCTGCAAAAAAAAGGAACAACCCAAACAAAAAAGGGAAAATAATAAATAACGCAACTCATTACCCATACCATGCAGGCCAG
Source organism: Megaphyllum sjaelandicum (assembly GCA_034698745.1). NCBI lineage: Eukaryota > Metazoa > Arthropoda > Diplopoda > Julida > Julidae > Megaphyllum > Megaphyllum sjaelandicum. The sequence continues at coordinate 3,979 of JAQGBX010007533.1, read as the reverse complement.
CAACAACAATCGCTCATTAACATAACAGAAAATCCACAGGTCAGAATGCTATTAGGTTGCAAAAATGCATCAAAATCATATGTGGTGGAAGTGCTTTTCAGCTATACCTAATCAGAAATTGTTGAGGATATTTGAACAAAGTGCTAATGGCTATTGCAATTTAAGGCATTTGAGTAAATCAGCTCATGATAACTTGGAACTTTTATTATTATATTCAAGCTTCACATGAAGTAAACAAAAATCCACACTAAGAATGAGGGTTATAATTAAAGGATAATTCAACAAGTTTCGGAAAGATGCTTGTCCTCAAAATGGAACACAAACATTTCTTTTATATAAAAACGACTTGAGTTTTTGCAGAAAAATAATTAAAGTATTTTTTTTGTAAACTTGTTAAAGTTCAAAGTAACAGGGCTCAACTGTTTTGGGATTTTACAAATGTTTTCCATTATGTTCATCCTTTGGTCAAATTATGGACATTTAATGATGTGATGGATTTTTTTTAGTTTGAAAGTCACGTGAAAACCACGATGCCATTTAAATGATTAACTCATGGTTATTAGTTTTTAAACTAATCGCAAGAAAAGCATTGTTAAAGTAAGACAAAGATTCTGAATTCCACCATTACCTCATATTTAAACCATTCAGCGTATGTAATTTTGCAAGTACAAACTACTAACATTTTCCTTTTGCATTTGTTTAGGTTATTGACTAGAGTTAAAGTAGATGGCCCAAATCTACAGTGCACATTGGGGTACATTTCAAAATGCAATTATGATCACGCGAATTGTTACAACAATTAGGTGAAACCAAAATTGTCCACACCAGGTTGCATATCTGTTAGCCGTGAATGTATGTTTCTTAGATATAGCCAAATTTTCAGGATATTCAGTCTGTGATTTGACGAAAAAGCACGTGAAACAAACTTTCATCATCTATTCATTCCAAATATATGAATATTGCAGCATGCTGATAAGATTTGTGAATTGTGAAAGTCAAAGAATTTTGTGATTTCTTATGAAATCTTGTGCATTTTGTATAGGTGAAACTGCCTAAGATCAACCGATTTTATGCTTGATTCAGCGATAATAAACACATCAAGGAAATTTATAATCTTACATTTTACACCAAGGAAAAGCCAAAAAAGCAAAGGTTTCTTGTTTGAAATTGTTTTATTTTGACACACAGCAATGCTCTAGCTATCAGGTTTTAATGGTAGCCAGAGCTCTCAATGATCTCATACTTTATTTCTTTAAGGCAGCTTTTTCCTCTGCCTTTTCAACGATTTTCTGAATTAGAACAAAAATTCAAATTAATAGGTCAGTTTCATAACAAAGGCTAGATTTTGGGAGCCATTTTGGTACTATCTCAGATGGTAATGGATGTAAAAATTTCTCAACAAATCAATTCTGCGAAAATTGTGGGCTAATATCATCACAGACTAAGAACACAACAAATGTTTCTTGTTCGAATTTGTTTTATTTTTAATTACAGAAATGCTTTAGCTACCAGTTTTAATGGTATCCATAGCTTTCAATGATCTTCTGATACTGTGCAATCCTTGGGGCAGCCTTTTCCTTTGCCTTTTCAACAATTTTCTGCAGTCAAACAAAAATTAACATTAACAACGGAAAAAATATCATTTGTCAAACAAAAAGTTTCAAAGAAAGCCTCAGATGGTAGTGCATGAAACAAAGATTTTTCAACAAATCAATTCTGCAAAAATAGTGGATAAAATATCATCACCGACTGATCAAAGGAAAGCAGCCATCTGCTCAGGAAAAAAATAACTTACCAAATCTTCCTTCTTCTTCTTGTACCAAATGGAAGCTTTTAACTTTCGCTTAGCTTCCAGTGTGGCCACAACTTTCTGGTATTTCCACCCAACCTCATGGGATAAACGACCAACAGAGCAAAACTAAAATGACAACAAAAAGAAACATCTATAATCTGGCTACCACAAGTAACTAAACTAAAGGCGGCATCTTTTTTTTGTCAGACTATGTGATTTTTCACGGATGTCAAATTAGGTAAGGTATGGTCATCATGATATAAATGCTGCAACAAAGTTCCATTTGGTATATATTTTCATTTTAAGGGATTATATCTAGGCCTACTTTCACTATTATTACAAAAGAATAAATTGCATGCAACTAAATTGGAATTATAAGTTTTTGACTTTTTAAGATATATGGGAGTAGAACTTTGTTTTGATAGCTTCATTCAAAACTCACTGCGTGAGTACAAGCATTTGCAGAAGACTAACTTGCCTTTCTTTTGGGGTGCAGTCTGAGTATCCTCAGAGCTGATGGGATAACCATACGTTTCTTTTTATCATAAGGTGGCGGGATACCATCGTAGACTTTCATATTATTTAAAGCCTCCTTTCCCCTCGCAGTTTTGTGTGGCAACATACCTAAACAGATATTTAAAATTCCAGTTAATAACGAATAAAAAGACATTTTGTCAAACAATAAATTCCAAGTAAGCCTCAGATGGAAGTGCATGTAAAAACGATTTTCAACAAATCAATTCTGCAAAAATTGTGGATAAAATATCATCACTGACTGATCAAAGGAAAACAGATAACTGCCAAATGTGTTTTATCAATACACTACAGGCCAAGCCATCCAATTAAAATTACCTCGCACAGTTCTCCAGAAGATTTTGCTGGGTGCCCGGAAATGGTATGGGCCACGTGCAGGGTTGACATTACAGCGTTTCTTCAAGAAAGCCAGATACTTTACTAAAATAACATTTTATATAAAATTACTATAATTTATCAGACGTGGTACAAATTCAATGAAACACTAGAGATCGTGGTTTCAGAGTTAAAAGGATTTTTCTCAGCAAGAGGTCAACCAATGTAGGTAAAAACATCATGAACAATCAGAACCAATGATAAACGGTAATCCCTTTAGATCTTACATTTATTCCTATAAAAACTTCCAGAAATGTTGATTCCTTCACATCGGACCACCACTATCTTTTGACCTGAGTAAAGGGGAAAAAGTTGTCGTAAACAAATGCATCATTTTTATTCACAAAAAAATAACGAAAATTACATCTTCATGGATTAATCACTAGCATATGGTTTCAGATTTAAGGGTTTTTATCAGCAAGAAGTCAACCAATGTAGGTAATAATTAATCATCATAAACAATGCTAGGAAGCTTCACAAAAGAAGAAACAGCTCAACATTCCAAAGACTTTCAACAAATTCAATGTTGTAAGAATACATGTACACTGTGTTAGCAAAAATCAGTGGCCAGGAAAATGAGTTTGACTTAGGCATCAATAAATGAATTATTTTAGAATTTTCAGTTTTTTTTTTTATTTTCAGCGAATCACTGCATTTGCGAACAACAGGATATACTCAAACAACTTTGGAAACAAAAGTAACAACAAAGTTTAGTTTATGCCAAAGCAAGAGCATAACCTAATCTCGACAAGGCTTTGTTGCGTATGGCCGGTGTTTAGGTCTATGATCAAATACTACTAATACAAACCTTGCAAAAGCGTCTTCGCAACGACAGCGGCCAACCTTCCCAATAAGTGGCCTTGGCCATCAATAATTATAGGCTAAAATATTAAATACATAGTCAATATTCAGACAAAAGATTAAAATAAGATTCACTAGGCCTAACTTTAGTACCACGTGTCAGTACCCATAGTACATACCCGTAGCACTTCAGAAATGAACTTATAATTAACTTATTTACTAATGATGATTACTTTTAGTTTAAAGCTACTGGTTTACTGAATGAGAATATTGAATTTGGTGTCATAAAATTGAAAAACTTACGGCGACTTGGAACCCCATTCCCCTCGACTTCGACACGAACAACTACACCGAAGAAAACGAGAAAAAGACTGGTGTGGGGTCGGCAAATGTGAAAGAAGGGGATTCCAAATTGAATGTACGGAGTCCTTCACTGTATTTCCCATTCTTTCCATGAAAGAACCCACAGGAAAAATT
>JAQGBX010007532.1:0-11338 GCA_034698745.1 Megaphyllum sjaelandicum | reverse complement strand
TTTGAGTTACACACTGCACCTGTACCTGCAGTTGTTTGTTGGAATAATTAAACTTGTTTTTCCACATATCCGTCTCCGCTGTCTCACACCAGTCTATTGTGTGCAGTGACCAGTGGGCGTTGTCTTTTTTGCAATTTTTGCATTGCCAATGTATACCTTAAAAAGTGACCAGATAACGGATGAGTCACGTTACATCTTGCTTTAACCATTGGACATGATGATTCTGGACTTATTTGATTTTGTGTTTTTTTAATACGTGTATTACAGTCTACACGTATAAGTGCATTGTACGTGTTCATTATTTTAATTTAATTCAGGCATTCTTTGTATAGTAACCACCTTTGTACAGTGACCAACATTGCATTTTTTTTGTGGTCACTCTTAAAAGGTTTTACTTTACATGTACAAGTACAGTGCACATGTTCATTTTAATTTAATTCGGCCATTGCTACTATGTAATTTGCTATAAGAAAAAATGCTATTTAAATAAATTTAATATAAAATGTACTATACATTTTTAGGTAAAACGTGTAAAACCTTTTAAATTTCTGAGATGATAATTTCGACAAACTTTCAAAATTTCAAAGTGGATATCGAGACGTTATCCATAATCCTATATCAACTTTTTCAAATTTCCTTCCCAATGTTAATTTGAGTCAATGCTTCAAAAAGTTCATCATTTTTCTAGGTCCTTTTTTTTTCTCAGTTTTGAAAATTTTCAACATTTTCCTATCTCAATTTTGCAAAATTTCATAATTATGGTTGGTAAATTTATCAGAAAATTCAATGTTTTCCAATGTAAATTTTACGAAATATTCCTAATAGTCATTGGTTAATTTTGCGCCATCGTAATCGGTAAATTTTTCTACATTTTGAACAATTTCATTACAAAATTTTCATAATTACAAACATTTTTAATGGTCAATTTTGAAAAAGTTTTCCACATCTTAATTGATACATTTTTCTACATTTTGAACAATTTCATTGATTAATGTCACAAAATGAACAATATTTTCAATGGTCAATTTTGAAGTAAATTTTACAAAGTTTTCCACATATTTATTAGTAACTGTTTCAACATCTTGAATATTTTCATTACCACATTTTCATTAGTCAATTTTGGAAAATTTTGAGTTTGCCAAACAAATGCTACGATGCCACGACACTGTCAAGTGCTGTCTCCTTATCTATAACGCCTTTATATGATCAAACTTTTGGAAATCGGAGTTTGGCTGTCATGATAACCTTCAAGTGCTGTTCAAACAACAACATGTTTGCATATCAAACATTTATTTTATAATATTCACGATTTATCAGTCAATGATTCAATTGTTACTAAGTCATTATTTCACAATTTTTAAAATATTCATAGATCAATTGCGAATTTTATAAAATATTAACAAAATTTCGTATATATGCAAACGAAAAACTACAGGCAACTTTCGCTTAACGAACTTAATTGGTCATCAGAATTTTAAGTTGATGACCTCAGTTTTTTGAAGATTTAACCGGACATTTCAGGGGTCATTTAATCGGACATCAAACATTCCATCCCCCCTCCTCCTTTAGTTATTGAAAAACGTACTGTAGTTCTACGTGAAAAAAATTAAATTTATTGCAAACAACCTTATATACATGTAGGTTTTAAATGTCGCTGACATTTTAATACAAATCTCAAGATCTACGTTTTACGCTACATGTCATTATTTCAGGACACAAGATTAAAAAAATATATAAAATAATAATAAAAAAATGAATGATTGTTTTAGTTGAACCAACACAATTTAACCAAAAATCGTGAAAAAAATACTTGCTAAATCGTTATCCTTTGAGAAGGGTTCACCCAAGAAATTTCAGATTCACTTTCCGTGACTTTTGCAAGTTTTTTAACAAATTTCCTTGACCTATGACAATGTCAAAATTATCTACAATTTTTAAAATCGACATTAGACAATATTCGATAGTTAGCAAAAATATACTAATGACAATTTCGAAAAAATCTTCCAAATTTAACATAGACTTTATTTTAAGTTGTACAAAATTAGCATAAATGTTTTTTAAATTTTACAAATTTGCAATCGGAAAATGTAGAAAGTAGTGTTCGTTTGTACTCGGAAAAGGATGCAAATTTTGAAAATTTGTCCACTGCATGAATCTGTTAAAATTTTAACCTTAAAAACTATTGAAAATATCACAAATATGTACTCGAAAACAGTTGTAATTTTTGAAAATTTGTGCTTGAAAAAGTTGGAAGTCTCGAAAATTTATATTACCAAAAGTTTGAAAATGTCGCAAATTTGCTCTTTGAAATTGGTGCAAATTCTAAAAGTTTGTACTGGGAAATTTTTAAAAAGTTTTCAAATGGCCCTGAGCTAACCACGTAGAAACATTAAGAGTGATCCTCCAGAAATTTCATTTTCACCTTCCCTGACTTTTCCAGGTTTTAAAAAGATTTTCGTGACCAATGACAACGTGAAAAACTGACACTGGAAAATATATTTTTTTTAAATTTACTAACGACTTTTTTTTTTTTTTTTTTTTTTTTACAAAATTTCTTTGTCCCGTGTCCTTTTACCCTATGTCTTTTTATGATTTTTTTGACTATTTTTTATGACTATTTTTCGCAATTAATACATGTCTCGCTTCAAATAAATACCTATTTTTATCTTTTTTCCTCAGAAAAAGACTGCTACTGCTCTTTAGTTTGTAGTTGCCACGTTACAATAGGATAACGACATTAAAGACGTTATTATAGGCGCACTTAACTCTCGAGTGCTGTTAATTAGATCGTGCGTTTCCTTTCTGTTGTTTGGTTATCGGATTAAGAGGGTGGTAAACCCTACACCCGTAATGCTGGAAATTTCGGAAACAAATCCTGATATAAATACTACTTACTTGAATTTTTATTTCTTTTTTTGGCTTCATCGGCTTTACCGTCCAGGCTTAAAAAGTCGTCGCATTTCTTCGTTAATTTCTAATATAAATAAATAAACGGGAGAAAAATGCGAACATATTTCATTTCGCAATATATATTTTTTTCAGGTTTAGTTATTTTTCTTAAATTAACGACGAAGTGAATTTTTTAAGCCTGGAAGAAAAGCTGATCACACAAATCCACAGTGTGAAGAAAAACATAGTTTCCAAGTATACATGTAAGCGTAATTTATATCAGAAGTTGCCTTTGAAGTTTTCAGCAACTGGGGTTTACATGTATACTGTTTGTCCGATCAATTTAATACAATGTACACTCTAAAAAAACGTATGCCAAATAGAACCTTTTCAGGTTCTCAGGCCTTTTCAGGCCTTAATGCTACATCAGGAGCACATTTTTAGAACCTTCGAAGAACCCCCAAAAAGTCCTTTTTCAAGAATCTGCTAAAAGGTTCCAAAGAAACACAAGGTTCAATACACCGAACCCTTTTAAAGGTTCCAAATACACACATAAGGTTCAATAAACCGAACCTAGCTTTTAAAGGTTGCAAATACACAAATAATAAGGTTCAATACACTTTTTTTCCCAAAAATTTGCAGTTTCCACCATAGATTCCTTGGTGTGTGCCTACGAGCGTACTTGTAAATGAAAACATACATAGTAATCACATCCCGAATACGTCGTAGTTCAGGAAACTATGGTGACGTAACTGGAAACTGCACATTTTTGAAGAAAAAAAAGTGAATTGAACCTTATTTGTGTATTTGGAACCTTTAAAAGGATTCCAAATGACGATGTGGTCGCCATTGTTAGTTGAGGTGCATCGAAGCAACTTTATGGAAAAAAGGGGACGGAATTTTTCTAAAGAACCTCGAATGAACCTCACATTTTTTAGAGTGTATGGAAGCTGTATACATGTACTCTACTTAAATATACTGCTTTAAACTGTATACACTGGAATCTCATTAAGACAAACTCGCTTATTACGAACTAATTTCCAGTCCCGTTTGTTGAAACCATGTTATTTCTGACTTGTGACAATAAGAACTACACGGTTTTAAGTTTAAACGAACAAATTTTGACATCCATTCCAGTTCGTCGTATAATAACGAACTTCGACTGCATTTAAATGGAACGGAATGTTTTCTTTTCAGGTTGGCATGCACAAAGTGATAGAAAAAATACAAGTTTATCATACACGATATTGAAGGCAGATAATTGCAATCTACATGCATGTTCATTACTATACCGGTATCTTGTTCATATAATGTGCATGCAAGTCTATAGAGCCAAGCCAGAATAAAGCAATTGTAAAGTGGCATTTAAAGCATTAATGTTAAATTAGGGGCTGTAATAGATCGGCCTGGAACGGTTTAAAAAACTTGAAATGCCACACATAATGATGCCAAAACTGTTTTTAGCACTCATTTTTTCGAATGTGAAGATGGTCGCTTTTTGCATGCACTAGATTTCGCTGAACTTGTAAATTAGGAAAGCAGCTCAACATTTGCGTTCTTTTAGAAACTAAATCGGTTTCCCCTTCAAATTCCTTGACCCCCTTTATAAGGAACTTAACCGACCTTGTATTATATTTTCAGGCAGATTTCGAAGGAACTTTTATCATTCTCTTTGCATTGAGTGGTGGGAAATATTTACATTCACTTTTGTATTTTTTTTTTCTTTTAGAAGCAGCTATAAACTATTACGCACAATGTGTCATATGTCTTGACACCCTAAAACTCAATTGTGACGTTTAATTTAGGTCTAGGATATATACATTACATCCCCCCCTTTTAATGCCATATTGAAAGTCATTCCCACGTGCAGATGTAGTATCGCATTTATTTTATGCAATTTTTCAGTTCAGCAACCTGAATTTCTAGCGCCCGCATTTTTAAATGCATCCATATATCGCGCATTAGTCAGTTTTTTCTTCTTCTTTATTCTAGTTTTTTTCAATTAGAATTTTCATGTCAGCGATGCTATCTGCACATTAAAAAATGTTGAAATGCATATGTGTTACTTAAACGCAACTTAAAAGAATCCCACTTATAAGTTTGAAAACGTTTTTAGCGATAAGCCTCGATGCATGAACAAATTTAAATTTTTCCAAAGATCTTATTCTTCACTTGATTTTTTTGCGGAAGATAACGTATGCGTGCGAAGTGACTACTTCAAATTGCTTTTCCTAATATGCCCAAATGCTGGTTAATGCCTGTCACTTTAAAACGACAGTTTTTTTGTGCGAAGAAGAAGAATGTTTTAGCAGTTTCGACAAAGCGCATTTAAAAACATCTGGTCGATGTTTTTACTTTAATGCAAGCAATTTACAAAATTTGCATGGTGGTGAGAAAAAAGTTTGACAACATGCACGTACAGTAATGCGCGCACTATCAGTGTCAAAATATCATGCCCCGACACGTTAAAACGTTGCGATAACATATACTGTCCTAAAAGTGATGACTGAAGTGGGAATGGGTGGTCCTCCACCCAAAATGAGGATCGTGCCTTATTTCGATCCCTTCTTTTATCTAAAAACGTTCAGCCATTACAGCGTAAGCATTTATGCGTATAGATGGACGTACAAAACATAGATGTGCTGTACTCTAAAAAGGATTCGGAAACCTTTCACGAAATGTTTGGGGCAGCTGGACTGGATCATTTATCATTTATGGATTGCGTTTCTATTTTTATTGGGGAAACTTTTGGAATTGAAAATTTGTGAAGCTTTCCATACCATGCAGTCGTAAAGATCTCCGGAGCTAGCCCTTTCAAAGTTATGGAAAAATATTAAAATAACGGAAACTTCTAAGAAATCGTGATCTGTTTTTGTTGCCCATCATTTAATGTATTATTGACCCTAGCCAGTTATGGTAATAAGGGAGTTTGGGAAATAGAACTGAGTATAGGCATGTCATGCTGGTTTTGAACCACTGAGACACCAATCGAGTAGCTATTGGGCGACCAGAATTTCCGGAAGAAGTTAAAAGTTCCCCATTTTGTTGAAGGCTTTCCAAAAAAATATATATACATGTATTTGCAGAACTTTTTCCAAACAAGACATTTATTTGCAGCAAGGGTTTACATATATATAGCCTATACGGTTAGGCAATTCCCGTCCCTGTAATAGAATTATGACATTATAGCTTTCTATTGTCATATAAAAGCGAACGGGAGCGTGAAAAACTTCTGTACTAATAATAGCTGCTTCCTCGCGTGGGCCAAAATCAAACGTTCCAATCGACCATCATCTAAAATCACCTAAAATCAGCGTTGCTTGACTTTTTAATGCTTCCAAGAAAATCACGTTGTTGTAATGTCATTTTGTACTTTAATTTGCGCTTGGACCTTTTAAAAATGAACAAATTTGAACAACGTTTTTTGGTATATAAGTCCAATGTATTGCAGTCCACAGAGAAATCTACACTAACATAATACTATATTTCAAGACAAAAGAAAGAATTTAAAGATCCTTTCAGTACAGTACATGTACGTTTACTAAGAGACATTGCATACTGTGCTTATAGTACAGGTTTACGAATAACTATACACAGCAGGCCTATGCTGTAGCGCATACAGTATACAGTATATACTGTATATTTGTAGCATTGTTTGTGTCTGTGTGTAGGTATCATAACTGCATGCTCGGCTATAATTTATTAGAACTGCAACATATGGTTCAGCATTGCCAACCATCTCAGCAATAATTTAGATAAATTGCCAGCAAAACACATTACGTAATATTTAGAATAAATTCCTCACCAATATTGTAATTGAGTGATTTAATGCAATTATAACTTGCTCCAATTATCCGCCCAATAATATACACTAATATATTGCTATTTAAAGACAAAAGAAGAGTTTAAGGATCCTTTCAGTGCGTTTACTAAGAGATATTGCATACTGTGCTTATAGCACAGGTTTACGAATAACTATAAACATATACTGTAGCGCATATATACAAGTAGTAAACTGTATATTTGTTGCATTGTTTGTGTGTAGGTCTCATAACTGCTCGACTATAAGTTATTAGAACTGCAACATATGGTTCAGCATTGCCAACCATCCCAGCAATAAGTTAAATGAATTTCCAGCAAAACACATTGCGTAATAATTAAAATAAAATCCTCACCAATATTGTAATTGAGTGATTTAACGCAATTATAACTTGCTCCAATTATCCGCCCAACAATGTAAATGCACTACGGAAATAGAAATACTTCGGTGAAGTTCTATTAAATAGCCTTTTACGAGAAAAAAAAAGAAGCAAACTACCAATTTAAATCAGTAACCATGGAGATGGCCCGATATATATTTAACAGCAAACTTAAACAATAGCTAGTATTCGGTTCATCGAAAGGTCGTATACATGTACTGTGTATATTTGAAATGTGCGGTAATAAATGTTTACTGTCCGCTACGTGCATGTCTTGAGGGAGCGAATTTGAACCCCGGTCAAATTGGCCAATTTTAGTAGCGCATTAATAAATAACAATAACGAATCGCGTTGATTTCTGGTAATATCGCGTCGTGTTGGCCAAGCCACGGATGCAGCCATCGGTTTTCGAAATTAAGATCCAGAGCTGCAGAAGTTGGTATTGGGGGGAAGAAATAAAAAAATGCCTGGGAGCCATTTATTGCGTTAACGAAAATCCGCGGAGGTTGTGATTATGTCAAGAGCATAAATGTTGCGTTGAGTTACGATGCTCACAGGTCCTTTAAGGAGGAAAGTGTTAACATTGCCATTTTTCGCACCCAGCGCCTCGTGTCTTCGGTATAATTACACAACGTTAATTTATTGGGGACGAATAAGACTGATTATTAAGAACGTAACATTTGGTGCACTAGCTTCTGCGAGGAAAAGACAACGCGTGGACTTGGCTTAACGTTCGGATATAATTCAATGTTTCTTTACAAATTATGTGATTTCATGACCCATAAGGTTACAAATGAACGTGATGTTTTTTCCCCCGCCAAAACTTCGCCGTCCATAAATTGCTGGAGCAAGTTCGTCCAAAGTTGCGTCGATTGGCCAGACACCTCTGGGGCCGAATTTTCGACTTTTAGCAACGGGACATTTTCCAGAAGTTGCATTACGTTCATTGGCTGAGTCTAAAAACGTTCAAGCCCACGGTAACTTGGACTGTTATTGGTTAAATTGGGGGGAGAGGGGAGTATGTGCTGTATGTCATGTGTCAGTTGTTGTGAGATAGAAAAAAAAAGAATTCGGCCGTCTCAAATTGTTTTCTACAATCATGACAGCAAATTGTTATTATTTGAGAAATATGTTTCAAGTTGCACGCCAAGTTTTCGACTTTGGCAATATGACGTTTGTGAGCTTATAGGTTCATGAGTTCATTGATTAACGTGCACGGTGAAGCTCGTTCCAGCTGCTTGAAAACCAGTGTCGCGTGGTGGCAAGAGTCTGCAATACAACTACGCGACACTTGTTCGAATAAGCTTCACCGTGCACGTACCCATTGGTTGAGTTAAGAAGCAATGACGTCCACAGTTGCAAACGAATAAATACTATCGACATCACATTTTGGTTGCATATACTGTATTATGCATGCATTGCAAAAACGTCACTATGACGTCGTGTGGAAACTCATTTTGACCAATAATGCACAACTAACTGATAACACAATTCGTTGCGTTTTTTGGCTGTGTTTTACAACCGGAGGAGCATTCAGACCGAAGCTTTTTACGAACAGCACTTTTGGCAACCGTGAAACACGTACGCAAAATCGACACGCTCATAGTTTTTTGCAATTTTCAAGCAAATGCAACACGTGACTTCACGGCTGCCAAAAATGCCATTCGTAAAACTTCTATCCGAGTAGCTATAATTTAAATTCATTAAAAAGTTGCGTGGCGCACTTTGAAAAATGCCCCGCAACTCGGCTCCACTGGTGTGGTAATTAAGCGTCATCAGTCGTGTTACCCAACTGATTTCAAAACTTCGATACTTTATCGATGTTGACGCGATCGCCGAAGCGTACCTGATCAGAGTGCTAGAAATGTGCGAGTACGCGTCATCGGTGCCACCTTTTGAAGGATTATCTCGGGTGGCATTAAATCATCTAACAGACACGTAACATTATAGCTAGGTGGCCTACGGGTCATTTGCATAATACCAGGTTCCAAAGATGAAAGAGATTTTGTCGAAGGTAATGAATGCGTCGTGGAAGGTGAGGTTGGGGGGGGGGGTGCGGAGAGGAGTGCAATTATACCTGTGCTTAAATTGAAAGTGCACGGGGATGCTTCGAGTCAATTATTAGGCAGTTTATGCACGGGCGCGTCCAGCCACCACCTCTTTTCCACTCGAGATTTGGGGTTTCGATAAGTGAGGGGGCGTCCCGTTAATTCTCTCCACTCTCCACGCTTATTGTTTCGCTGCCGAAATTACAGCTTTCAGGTGCGAATTCGATTTCGAAAACCTAAATGACGTTCGTCGAAGGTGCGCCGATTTGAAACGATTCGCGTTGGCGAGTGTCCTCCGAGCCACCATTTTAACGAATCCGATATTTGGTAAATATTATGCAGTGCGCCGAACTCGCATAATGCCAATTTCTACAAGTTGGAACTAATTCCAGTAATTTCAAGAGCGTGTACCGTATATTGAATAATGTTAATTTCTTCGTTGAAGTCAAACTCGGATATTACGTATTTTCGGTTAATTCGAGTTCCCGAGCATTAACGCTACGTTTAAGCAAAATAAAAATCAGGGAAGTCAGGAAAAAGTGAGGAGGAATTTGTGAGTGGTCAGGGAAATTTTGCCAAATAAAAGCAAAATGCTATCCCTGCACTCAGTCTGCTAGCAGCTCCAACCCCAATCCTCTTCAGCTATAGACGCGTAACAAAATATAGCGTTTTGCCAAGCTTCTCATTGCAATTGTTATTTTATTTTTCATTATACGACAAAAAAATTGATAAGCTTTAACGAGTAAGTTTTAGTTAAAGAATCTTGGATTTTAGTCAGGGAAATTGAAAATTAAAATTTTGTGGCCACCCTGATAGATTATAACGGGGAATTCCCCGATAAAAGTTGAAGGACCTTCCAATTTAGTCCGTGATGGAGTATAGGATTTCATCTAAACTTGCTTGCTATTTACTTTGTCTGGTTGAATTGACATTATCTGTCGACCGGGTTTTTGTTAAACTGTACAGTACATTGTATATGCAAATAAATTTGTTTGAACAGAGTAGATGCATGAAATCCAAGATTTTTTGAGAAATTATTGCAAAACAACCAATATTCAATCTTCGATAATGAATTTTTTTTGTGGTAAACTATAATTGTGTACAGCGATAGATTGTGCAATACACACTGTATAGATCAAGTATATGAACAGTACATTTTGAGTTTTTTGATGCATAAGCTCGTGAATTCAGTTCTTATATTGTCGAAGCCATAGTTTTTAGCTGACTTCTGATAATACGAACTATGGTTTCAATGAACAAATTTTACGACCCTCGGAGTTAATCTTAACGAGGTTCCGCTGTAGTCGAAATAAATTTCCGACGGTAACATTTAATTTTGACCCATGCTATCCTAAACATGAATATAAAATATGGCAAGATAATAAACCGTTTGTGTAGCTCGTTAAATTGAAAATTATTTATATACGTTCATTATACATGTAGATAATGGATGCATAAAGCAAACCTAACTACGGGTATTTTGTTTCGCGTGGTTTGTTTCTCCAAATATCTTCGCGCACATTGGCCTCTATACATCGCCATTAAAAACCTAGGAAGTTAATTGGAAAATGTACTCGTCAAATGCACATTGCTCATGATAAAAATTGTTGTTAATGCTACATTGTATAATCATTACCACATCGACTCGTACGAAGCTTCGACTGCCCAAGAATATTTACTGCTTGTGAAACGGCTATAAATTGTCAATAGGGATACTCAGGCAGAAATTTCGCGAATCGCACTTTGGCAGCCATGAAGTGACTTAGCAAAAGGAATGCATTCCGTGGTTTAAAAAACACAATACTTCGAGTGAATTGTTTACACCAATGAGCGGTCGTTTTTACACACGTGACTTCACTACTGCTAAAGTACGATCCGCAAGGCTGCTAAGTATACCATATGTCATCGGCAAAACCTAGATCTGCAGTGCGTGCGTTCTTGATGAAAATTGAAGATCAGAACTAATTTTCAGCTGAATGAATCGTGTATCTGAAATTTCACAAACACAAACGATGCGTTAATCACGTTGCCGCGCGGTAACAAGTCAGGCCAATGGGATCTCCGAAACGTTCTTATGGCGAATTCCACTTGTCCACACCAGGGCAGAGCACTGGCTATAGCCAGTGCAGCCGGAAGTCACGATATTTTTGGCGTCGTGCGTCCTCATGACGTCATCCATCCGCCATGCTGGCTCCTCTGGCT
>JAQGBX010007531.1:0-11340 GCA_034698745.1 Megaphyllum sjaelandicum | reverse complement strand
TTTTTGATTGGCGACCTTATGTCCGCCTACCAACTGACCAGCGGTCTTTCGCCGGCGACCTTTTGTCCGGGACCCGTCAAAATGTTCACAAACAAGTGTGACTAACAAAAGAAACCACAATTCAAAACTCAATTGCGGCCGAGCCTTTTGGTAAATTTTTACGAACAGCCATTGATCAAAAGCACAAAAAGCACAACAAACCCTAAAAACGGGCCCAGAAAATATGCATCCATCCTGTGCCAGAGCATCTAACAAACTTATCTTATCAAAAGAACCTCGATTTAAAAACTCATTGTACAGCATGCATAGAGTTTGTTGCAGAGTCGGTCCACCCTGTAGTAGCTCCTGAAGAACAAGACAAGCATTCCATGGCGTGCAGTGCTGGCAGTGTCCAATTGGTTCCTCCCATCGTATCGATCACCATTACGGAGTGGGTCCCTTCCGGGCATGGATTTCGTCTTTTATAGGCGTGCGAGGCGCTAAATCTTGGTGGCCAGGCCTCATCTGGCAGCCGACGGGCAAGCCACGCTAAAAGCCGATCGAGATCCATTGCCTTAATCTGTCACGAAGTCCTCGCAGCCTTTTCGCTGTTTGCCTCTGGAAATGGTTTTTATGGCATGTTGCCGCTCGGAAGCCGTTGGGGCTACGGCCAGCCATTTCGGCTTTACGAGGGGGAGCCGAAACAATTTGCAATATATCTCGGCGTAAAATTGGCCGCGATCCTGGGGACTGGACCAGAAAATCCCGCTGCTGATTCTCCAGCACGGACCCATCGACCCTCACTCTTGTCCTCTGCGCAAGCGCCTTTCCGGCCTGAGAGGGTGATGGTCTCACGAACACCGGCCAATTTGAATCGATTTGAGTTTCGAGACTTTTATATGGCCGCGGCACTTAATATGGCATAAAAAGTGAAAAAAGGGGCACAGTCAGCGAAGTCTTCCTAGTTGGAAAGCAGAGTGAATTCCGATGATTGCCTCCAATATGGCCAAGAACGCTTTCACTATATCGGGGCTCTCCTGCAAGGACGCGTAAAAACGCATCGATTGCGGATTGCCAGTGTTCTCCAAACGCCAGAAAGCGCTGCAGAAAAAAATAAATTAAAAAAGTTTCGCAGGCTGCGAAGGTTTCTTGAAGAACAAAACTTTGTTTGGATTTTTTGGAAAACTTTTGTTATTTCTGCAATTGCCAATTCGTGTTTTCTTTGAAGAATCGTCAGAGCTAGATTCTTCCACTGATGTCAAGAAAAAAGCACGAGGATCCAGATTCCATAAATACGCAGGTCGAAACAAGGGATTTCATGGATTCCTGAGATGGCATGCAAGAAGCGCTGAGTTCAAGAGTTAACCCGCATCGTGTGCTTACATGATATGACTGTCAGAAATACCGGTAGCATGCAAGCACTGCCTTGGAATTGCAACACCAATAGAATTTCCAACGGATCTCCCTGCCAACTCAAGGGCATTGATGGAATTTCACGTCTCATCTCCGATGTCTGAATTCCAGCCATTCTCTTTCAAGTCCGCGCAGCGGAAGGCGTTGCAGCAAGTGGCTTATCGGCTTTCCATGGACGCGGTTTGGCATCTTGCGGTAAACAGCTCATTGGCTCCCTGCGAGCTTGGCATCTGGTGGAGAAGCCGTCCGATACAATTACAAAACAATACACCGGTCCACTCAACGCTTCAGTGAGACAACAGCTTGCCATCAGCAGCGACACGTAATGCCATCACGTTTTGCCTATATATAAATAAAGGCGTTAAGCCGATCGGCAGCGATTTTTCAGAATTGGAAAGTGTCTTTGTAGCAGCCATCCTCAATGATAGAAGGAGAAAAAACGCTAATGAGAGGAACAATTAATGGTGGCCATCGATCATAGCAAATTGAGGGTGCTCTGCATCGCACGAGTTCCCATACACCAAGTTGCTACAATAAATCAGAGAACTTCCCATCCACTCGATGAACCGGATTTTAAGCACGAGACACTCGCAAAATTTTGTAGACAATCGATTACGAAGTCTCTCAGCTTACGCCGAGCAACATGTGGTCTCTCGTAGCAGCCGAGTGTCCAATCAATAGGGGAACTCAAGAATGTATTTCCACGCCAGCAGCTGTGGCAGTAGCTAAATGGTAGCCAATAGGAAATCCGGATTTTGTATGACTTACAGATGCAAACGCACCTGCAGGTCCAAATAGCTACTGTCACAACTGCCGCTGCATTCGAACTACATTCTTGAGTTCCTCTATTGCTGGATCCAATTACGTTCTTCTGAAGCTGATGTACATTGCCCATTTGAGATGAATCTGGACTTCCAGTGCAAAATTGGACATTGCCAGATACTAAGGATTTTGTTCATTTATTGAAGAGGAAAATATATAGGCCTACATTTTCTTCTAGAAAATATTAACATTTTCATGCATGTAGAATTCGACCTCAAGTGTTTTATAATCACATCTGCGGCCTCCCACATTTCTATCCAACTTGCAAAATTAATGTTAAGTTGGTCTGAAAAAGCATGATCAACATTGCGGGGATCATTGCAGTATTCCTTGAAAACTTAATACATTCAGCAGTGTAAGTTTAACTTCCCAATTCTAAATTTCCAAGTATTTCACCCAAACATTTTCCCTGAACTATCAATTAGTCATACAAGAAATAAACAAAGTTTATCCAACGCATTTGCACAGCATACATATCCTTCAACGCTGGAACCTGTATAACAAATTACGGATACAACGAAATGAGAATACCGCTATTTCACTGGAGAAAAATCCGAATTCCTTCCAAAAACGGTCAGCAAAATTAGACCGGAAGCGGCGCGTTTCTGGTTGGCGAGCCACCTATAAAACAACAAAGCGAGGCTGGATGATTGCTTAGTTATTGATTCGGAAGGCCGTTCAAGACTCCAATAAAGTTACCGGGGGAAAAAAAGCCAATTGGAAAGGAACAAACGTAATTTATATACAACCCCATTACCGATAAAGTCAAGCTGATTGATAAAATAAACACCGGCGCGCAGGAGGCATACGCCATTAGCGCCGTGAGCTTGCAGAACCGTAAAGACAAGAATAGCACATCATGGAACAACAGGAATGAAATACCAGAACCATGGATTTAGACCTGATATTGCCACACAAATTGTTTGAACCCACTTAGGAGGGCGGGCGACAGAATTATAGCTGGCCAAATTGATCTTGATCCCCTCTATATATAGCATTTTAATGGTTTGGAAATTTCCCTTTGTTTTGTAAAGAACGAATATATAAAGTTTCTAATATTGAAACTTTTACAGGGTTCCCCCAGAAATTTCATTTTTAACTTCCCTGACTTTTCTAGGTTTTAAAAAAATTTCCCTGAAGAAAAACAACGTGAAAAATTGACATTTTCTCAAATTGACAATGGAAAATATTTTTTTAAATTAAATTTTGAAAATTAACAAACGATTTTTTTAAAAAATTTAAACAATTTTTAAAATGGGAAAATTTTGTACTCGGAAAATGTTACAATTTTGTGCTCGGAAAAAGTGGGAAATTGTGCAAATTTGTACTCGGAAAATGTGGAACATTATGCAAACTAATACTCAAAAAACGTGGAAAATTGTGTAAATTTTTACTCAGAAAACGTGGAAAATTTTGCAAATTGAGACTCAATTTTTCAAATTATTACTCAAAAAACGTGGAAAATTGTAAATTTCTTCATGGAAAACGTGGAAAATTTTGCTAATTAATACTCAGAAAACGTGGAATTTTTTTGCAAATTTCTACTCGGAAAATGGGCCCTGAGCTAACCATGTAAAGTATTAATTTTGAATCGCCATGACTGCGTTGAATTTCACTGACTTTTTCAAAATAAACCATTCTTTTCTGACTTTTCCAGGTCTGGGAAAGCCCTGTTTTAACATATTCAAACACTAGAATTGATTGTATCGTTCAAAGTGTATCGTTTATAGTTTTATATTTTGCGAGATTATCGCAAATATTTTGTAATTAATAAACGATTATATTTCACATTTTCTTTTTCAGAACATGCAAGTATTATAATCTGTATACAAGTGCAAGCGTATTTTCCATAACACGTTGGAGCGCGAATTTAATTTCCCGCAATTATTTTTATAATTGTGTCTTAGATTATAAGAGATGTATATAATTACTGTTAACACAGAGTGCTGCACGTGCTCTGCATGAATAATATATACAGTTGTCATAATTTGAAATATGAAATTTAATAAGAATGTAAGGGTTGATGTGAAACATCCTAACGTGAAATGGATTTATTTGGGTTAAACAACGGAAAATCTGTATTTATAGGCCTACAGAAGATGTTTTGACAGAAAAACTGTTTACAATGTCCAGTTTAAACAACTTTGTAGTCTTTATCATAAAACCTACCTACCTACCTTTTATGTTTCACCATCTCAACATGCGCATTTTGCCGGTATGGAATTGATGTTTTACATTACTGCTTGCACAGCAGAGAATAGTCGTTTTTTTCTTAAATTTCCCTAAACTCGACTAGTTTATCTCCCAGCAGAAGTAAATACAATTTTTCCGTTGGCTGTTTAACTTGTTTTTCCAATATTTTTTAGAAAACGAAAAGCTTTTCATTCGTCGATACAAAAAGCCTACCTTGGATTCCATTCAAACAACACAAATGGTATTTTTTTCAAAGGAAAAACACCTGGGTATTATTTATTTACACTATACGTTCCAAGACTCCAGGCATTGATTTTGCTGTTATCTAAAAACATAAGGTAGCATTTCATTTGCATGGAACTTAAAAAGTTCTCCACAAAATGAGACGGTCCGGGGATCGAGTCTGAAAATAATTGATCGCAAAATCGCATCAAAGTAATCCTAGATACCATATTTTTTTTCCTCGTTTAAAAAACGTATATGATAAATATTAAATTGCATTCAATTAGAAAATAAATAATTCGATTTTATTATTCAGGTCAAAAAATCTTCCAACAATTTAATAACTACACTGTATACGCTAAATCTTTATTTTAAGTTTAAGAAACAGTTTGCACTTTCTTTCTTGTGCGTAATTAAACTACATCTTATGTCTATAATAAATATCATTAGTTTTTAAATTTGTCAAAAAATATTGATTTTGAAAACGAACTTTTTAAAGTCCGCTTTCACGAATTCGGTCATTTTCCCGGAATTTGATTCTCAATTAAAATTTTTAGTTGTTTAAGAACTCTCGTCTTCTTTTCAAGACCAAATTATATCAAATATTTTTTTCTTTAAATTAAGTTACAATTAACCAAAACTTTGTCTAAACTAATTTATCTCCAAATTTTCTCTCTGGAACAATCGAATTTTCGCTAGGAAAACATACTTTGTATATATACTGCTTAATAACTAACAATTGAATAAACACTTATTAGTTATTGGAATCTACAAATTAATTATCTAGCAATTCGTTATTAGCAACGAAGTTTTGTGTTCTTCTCAAATTTGCTTTAAGAAATCGAGCTTTAACTTTATCAGTCATAATTATTTATGTTTCGACACTTCGTGTACAGTTATTGTGTAGTAATACAATACATTATCAGATTCGTTTTAAATTTTCTTTTCACGCTTTATGCAGCATCTCATCATGTTAACACTTAGCATAAAGATAGATTATCTGATGTAATTAAAAAAAGCCATCAAAACTGCTGTACGTAATATCCTTTCATAAAACTCGATTCTTAATCTCTCATCATCTTTCTTTTACTACGATATTACACTTTGCTCCATTTAATATTAAAGAAATCAATTCAGACTGTAGCAGCACCAATTTACAAACAACGTTTTGACAGTAATTGGGTTATTCCTTACAAAAGTAATTTTCGAGAACATATGAAATCTTTAATTTGCATAAACTAATATTTTCAGAAAAACGGCTCACAAAAGAAAAAAAACAATTCGCACTAGAAGTAGAGTGAATCCACGACATCTGCCTGTCGAAAAAAAAAACTGATAACAAAGGACCTTCTGGATGGATATTCCCAAAGAAGCAATAAGACGAAATGCCATCATTCTTGCACGTCTGCAGCGAGGACCTGTCAAATACGTCCCCAAACGTGCCAAGGAGCCATTAGCAAGAGCGCCATGCATCAATGCTCTGCCGTCACCATATTTCATTCCTATCTCACCCTCTATTAAATTTTCCAGTGCAATATTAAAGAAGTCTTTATAAAATTTCGAGTTGTTTTTCCAATCTGCCAGCACTTGGTGCATTGCTACTTGCTTGGATCGAGCCATTTGCGGAGGAAGGGAAAAGGCTCACCACGAAAACGCTGTTTCAAATGCTATTCGGGTTTAATACAGAAGTATTTGATCAGATCGAGTGCTATAAAATGTACTATCACTACCGAAACTACCCTGAACAATATCCTTTCCAAAACTTTCAGGAACTTGCATGTAGTGAAGGGGCTACGCTTAATAGAGACTGGTGAAGTCATTTTACATTCAATTCAATTCTTTACTTTGCAGTCAGTACATAGTACCATTTGGCAGGGGGGATCATTATACGAATTACTGTAAGTCAAACAGTAAGACTAAGCAGTCTGGTCATGATGGACCTCAACATCAAAATTAGTTTAAATTTCCCTAATTTGGGACTTTAACGAGTAGGATGGGATAGAAAGACGGTCATGGCCGGTTTAACATAGGAATTTTCTCAGCATTCGCTTGGAGGAATTGTGGGAAACCATGAAAAACCACTATTGAGGATAGGCGACCCGGGAATCGAACCTGGATGTGATTTGCATCAAATATCTCTTTCAAGAGATTAGAGGCTCCGATATCGCAGTCTAGCTTTCTTTAAAAGCCTTGTTTCCGATTAATCCTGCAACAACGAAGAGAACCAGAACATGACAAGCCAAAGTCTCAACCGGGTGGCCCTTTGGAAATCTTTAAACGATATGTCCAAGGTCGTAACAATTACCTCCTCTGTCGTACAGCGTGTACCAGATACAGTAAACCCTGTTAAGAGTGACCACCAAAAACAATGCTATGTTGGTCACTGTACACAGGTGGTCCCTATTCAAAGAATGCCTGAATTAAATTAAAATGAACAAGTACACTGTACTTGTACATGTAGACTGTAGGCTAACACATGTAGTAAAAAACTACAAAACCAAAAAACTACAGAATCATCATGACCATGTGCATTACATACGGTATATTTATTGCCTAATTGCGCTTTTTTATTTAAAGAAAAAATTATCCAGTTTTCCTAGTTTTAAATGCTTTTTGCTTCTGGTGATCATGTTTTCAGTGATTTTTTTCGATCTGAATACCTTGACTGGCTGAATTATTTGATAACCATTGGGGTTAAAGCAGGATGTAAGGCCACTCATCTGTTATCTGGTCACTTTATAAGGAACATTGTCAATGTAAAAATTGCAAAAAATACAACACACCCACACACTGGTCACTGTACACAATAGACAGGTGGTCGCTATACAGAGAATTTTTCTGAAAGAAATGCACGCTAGAAAAAACAAAACCCTAAAAAATGGTCAAAATCCATTTCTTTTGGAAATACATGTATTCCTGAGAAAGCGGGTTGATGATACCGTCTGATGCAAGGCCTAAACCCATGTACATGTGTCTGTACGGCAGCTGGTAGGCTATCTATAGCTACGAGAGAAGCTAGAAGCTTAACTTCATTAAAAGCCGACAGAGTCAGTGCATCGCAACGGGTGTTCATTTAGACCAGGTTCTCGTCTATCCGATATGCCATCGTGTCCACGATGATCTCAGGCTCCAATAATGGAGTTAATTTTACCAATCCATGCGCAGCCATCATTGGGCAATGTCATTATCCGTTTACGGAACATAAATCAGGCCATAAACGGCTATTATTAATACCCTAGGACATGATCACGAGAGACCTCTAACACAAATCAAGCAGTTATGCACATCGGAAAGCCAGGATTGCCAAAGCATCAAAATACATGTACATGTATATACTGTACATGCATATGTAGCTTGTCGAAACTTGTAATTTCAGCGATATGCCCTGCGAAGCCCGTTAAAGCAAACAAATCACATGAACGAGACGTTTGAAGGTACAGTACGTTTGTAATAGAAACCTTGGCCGAATGGATATTTGCATCTCGAACAATTGTTTTCTTCATAAAAACCACCTCTTGCTTTTGTTTTGATTTTAAGGAAGCCCTTTAAACTGAAATTAAAAATACCCATTCTAAAATATATCTTTTAAATTGAACAATGAATGTGTCGGTTGATTGTCTAACAATAGAGAAAAACACTACATGTAGAACAACAGGTAAGAGCCAGAAATGGCATCACTTAGTAACCAATGAACATGCATTCTTTCGAAAATTCTTGGATCACTTTCGAATCACCAAACAACCATTCAAACGTTGACATAGACTAAAATTGGCAACAGGATATTAACAAACTACAGAGCACTGTACCAGAAGCAGTAAATGTTTGCAAACAATCCATGTACCTTTTTCGAAATCACCAATATAAATGAATCATCAAAACCAGAAAGCAATCTCAAAACAAAACCCAAAATATGAAACCAGAATCAGAAAGAATAACTAAAATAAAAAGGTAAGTGGAAAATGGAATCACATAGAACTATAAAGAACAATCCGGTTGGAATAGAATCTAGAAAACCATTGCCCCTTCAGAAACGGCAGTAAGCGACACACAGTGATCGTGTTTGTTAGAACAACTTTGATATCAACATAGAGTTCAACAAATCCAAAACAACAGCCTAGAAGAACAAAGATGCTACAACAACAAAAGCGGAGGATTAAGATTTAAAAAAGAATTTAAAAATCTAAACTCCGTCCACAGAATGGCAGCACTTCAGGACCTCGAGTGATCCCCTGGGATGTTCTGGGGCACAGTCCTTGCGGTTTTGAGAGCTTTACACAAAAGCCTTTATTTCTTGCCACGAAATCCGTCTGTAGGTTTTCAATCAACCATTCGGTTTACAGCACTGGATTCCGCTCCAAGGGCCCAGGATCAGCCCATGGCAAAGCAATGCGGAACAGCGCTGCTAGAAGGAGAGCAATACCGCGAACAAGGCCATAAAGTGCAGGCCATTAGCGATAAAATCAATAACGTAGTGCGGCTCACGGGTTCTTGGATCACAGTCATGGGCTTTGAAAACATGTGAACTGCAGCTCGCAACTGCCCAACAATGTTGGCAATTAAATGCGCGATTAAGGAATTTATAAGCCCCGTCGCTTATCGCCCCCTGCCATTGTCTGCCTTTATTTGCATCGAATGCTGCCTCCTCACTTCGTCCCGTTTAATTAATTAGTAGATAATACAGCGCGAAGGAATGTTGGACTGCTACTTCATTGAACATAATTCCTCTTGGCAGCGTCCCACAAATCTGGCCCATCAGCTCCTAATTTCACTTCGACTAAGCAAGCTGCTCCTCTTGATGCAAACACCCACTGAACTGGAAGTGTTGCCGATGGAATGTCATCGGAAGGGAGGTTCCCGTTTTGGATGCAACATCAGCTTCCTGCTCAAACGAAGCTGAACAAAAGATTGAGTAAGCTGAACAAAAGGTTGAGTAAGCTGAACGTTGGTAATTGTTCAGTTTGTGTGGGAATGAACAATTTTGTAAATTCGTGGATAAACAGGATTCCGAAACCCTGTTTAATCAATCCAGCAAGAATATGTAAACGTATAACAGGGTGGTCACATAATTTTCGTTTTCAATTTCCCTGAATACAATCCAATCCCTGACCAAAACTTACTCGTTAATGCATATCAATTTTTTTGTCATAATGAAAAATAAAATAAAAATTGCAATGATAAACTTGGCAAAACACTAAATTTTGTTAGAAGACTTGCTGAAGAGGATTGAGGATGGAGCTGCTAGCTAGCAGACAAAGTGCATGGATAACTTTTTGATTTTATTTGGGGAAATTTCCCTGACCACTCACAAATTTCTCTGAAATTTCGAAGACTTCCATGACCCCTTTTTTCCCCTGACTTCCCTGACCTATGGCCACCCTGCTAGGTAAAAGAGGAAAGATAAAATGGCAAGTGTTGTTTCATAGTTGTCCAACCCATTCAACAATACAACATGGATGTACAGTATAGCCCAGATCCAAATTTTCTAATTCTTGTATGCATGGAACTATGATGCATGAAAAACAATTAAGGCCCAGAAAGATTCCTAGAGTTTCAATGAATTTAAGCACAAGCCACCTCTAAGCTGCAATATCAATGCAGCCAAAGGAATCCGAAACACAATCAACAACAAATATAGCATGAAATTCTGCGGTAGTGAGGTTTTACAGCTCTTCAACTACGAGAATGGAAGCTTAATTTCGATGAAAACCTTGCGGGACTCGCGCAGCGTCATTTAAATTATGCAAAAATGCTGAGAAGATGCTGGAAGTAGTTGCCATACTAGGCAAGAAAGCGCTTGCTCGCAACATTTCTAATTCAATAGACAGATTCGGTTCGTGTTTTGTGAAACAGCAGTGCATCGGCTTGTCGGTGCCCTTTTAAGTGGAGCGCCCTCAATACTTCCATTTAATAAATGAGAAGGGGCCTAGGGATGCTCATGCACTCAAGAAACCTCGTACTAATACACGGGCTTGATAACCGGGATTTATAGGCTTAAATCATTTTCATTAAGCTACAGTGGAAAAAAATCGCAATTTCGTTTTAAATTATACTGTATGTTTGCCTCTTATCTATCTTGCATTTTTGACTTGTTTGCATTCTTGCCATCATAAGAAAATAAATCATGTAAGAATTTTTTTTTTTTTATTTATGCATGTTGTAGAATTTTAAAAAATGGTAAAACAAGATCAAACACCAACCGGCGAAATAGGAAAATGTTATTTTTCTCCTGTTATAAATATGCCAGCGTGCTGTTAAATACATCCATCTATATGCATTAAATAAAGTCCTTCATAATTGCGCGACATTTTCTTGAAGTGTACCGTACCATGTTGTAAATAAACATAGATGGCTCAAAGATATTTCACTGCATTACCAAATGCCATTTTGTAGCACTGCATGCTCCATCTCAAGTGAATCAACAACGATAACGTTAAAGATTTGGGGAAAAGTCCATTTTCAAGTAAAGTTGCAATTAGCATCTACAGCATTGAACGTGGACAAACAATACACCGATTTATCAGGGTGTCCACAAGATTTTCATTTGCAATTTCCCTGACTTTTCCCAGGATAAAATCCAAATTGCCTGACCAAACCTTATTCATTAATGCATATAAATTTTTTTGTCCTAATGAAAAGAGAGAGATAGATGATGCGCTAAGGGGACTCTGCCCCTTCTGGCATATATAGTGATCGGTGTATTCTGTAGTTTGA
>JAQGBX010007530.1:0-11341 GCA_034698745.1 Megaphyllum sjaelandicum | reverse complement strand
CACATTTCATCCTACTTAAGCAGACGACATATTGGCTTAACAGCAGCGCCCTCTGGATTTACTGGCGCTTGCGAATAGCGCTTCTGACCTCTGCTGTGGGTAGACCGAATTGTCATTATATGGTCACAACAAATAGAAATTAAGTGTTCCGTGTTTTGGCTTAGGAATGTTTGCGCATTCCATAGAATGAGAAGTGAAAGGTTTTTTCACGTTCTATAGATTTGTATGTGTTTAGACTTGTGGAAGAGGAATGTTTTTAGCATTTTATAGAATGGAAAGTGGACGTCTTTTGTATTCTATACAATGGAATGTGTAAGTATATTCCATATTATAAGAAACGTTTTTAGCATTTACATAGGGTAAAGTGGACGTTACATTGCTTTTTATAGAATGGAAAATGAACGTTTTTCAAGTTCTTTGTTGATTTTTTATCCCATTGTGGTTTTTAGATTGAAAGATATTAAATTAATATTCAAAGTTCTGCAAATCTAACAGGCTGGATCCAAAAAATTTTTAAAGAATAAATTAAACTTCAGTGTGACCCATAAACATTGCAATTTTCTGTAGCAGTCGTTGATAGCAAAGTTCTTTAGGTGTTGACTTAGGCCTATTGATCCACCATCTATTGTTGTAAATTCCAACTCTTTGCATTCAGTTGAATCTCCTTGAAAAACACGCAATTGAGCTTTGCAAACTACTCA
Source organism: Megaphyllum sjaelandicum (assembly GCA_034698745.1). Taxonomy (NCBI): domain Eukaryota; kingdom Metazoa; phylum Arthropoda; class Diplopoda; order Julida; family Julidae; genus Megaphyllum; species Megaphyllum sjaelandicum. The sequence continues at coordinate 10,640 of JAQGBX010007530.1, read as the reverse complement.
CAGTTTTAGTTTTTTTTACTTTGTCGAATTAAAGTGGGTGTATTTAGTAAATCTTTTACATTCAAGATTTACCAAATTAAGTCCGAAGATTACTTTGTTGAATCTCAGCACTTGGTTCCTCAGGTTTTCAAAGTCTGATTTAAAGCACACATTTAGCACTGAATTTGTATGCCGCCATCGTAGAAAATTAACTCACAACTCTGTGATGTTAAATTACATTTAACTTGTTTATTTAATTTAAACTTTATAAAAACTCAAATGTTCAAAAGCAGGAGAGCGCAACTCACGACCTGTCTCATTGAAACATTTTTAGATGGATGAAGAGAGTGACTACAATAAATACAGGGGTTTCCAAGATGGCGTCATTTCCTTCCTGACAAAATGCAAAAGTCATGACACTTGTCATGACCAGTTTGCCAGCAGATGGCGCAGCATCCCAGACTGCAGTTTAAACGTCAGCAAGCAGCTGCATGGGCGTAACCAGGATTTTAGGGGGGTCAGTCATAGAATAGAAATTGTGGACCTTTTTTTTCAACGTGTTGGACAGACATTTAAAAACGCGTCGCACACTAATGCATAAACAATTTTTTTTTCAAATTTTTCAGATATTGTTTTCGAAAAATTCAAGTAAAAAATGAGTTTAAAATTATTGCGGATAGAAACGGTGAAAACCGTGCATTGGACAAACTTATCAAGATAGAAGAAGGGGGGGGGAGGGAAGGGATGGGTTGAGGATGCTGGTCACACGGCTACGAAGAAACGCGAGAGTTTCCGCGAGGCCCACGTTAAATTTTTTAAAAATGCTGGAATGATTTTAAAATATTTCAATCCTTTTCAATCCGTTTTTCAACGTGTTGGATAAACGTTGAAAAACGCGACGGACACGAACGCGTAAACAATGTTTGTTGTTAATTTTGCGGATTTTGTTGTTTTTGAAAAATCCAAATAAAAAAATAAGTCCAGAGTAATGCAGATAGAAGCAAGCACATGTGCGTGTGCGAAACGCAAACAATTTTAAACCATTGACAATTTTGTACTTATAAAGCCCCATACACACTACAGAGAAACCAACATTAGGCCAAGAAATGACAAGTCTTTTTGTTCCTCATTTCTCTCTCGAAATACCACCAATTTTTTGTTTGTGGTTTCTCTGTAGCGTGTAGGGGGCTTTAAAATTAATTTTTTTATAAGTTCCCTGTTTTTTTTTTTGGGTTTTCAGATCAGGGGAAGCCCAGTTTAATAACTGCATTCTATACATAATGCCATATAAATGTATGGTACTAGAAATCCTAACACAAAACAATTCAATGTGAGAAACATTCGTTCTTGAAGTTTTAGCTAAGGTTCGGTTCCAACTTACAGACGTGCAATTTATGAAAAAAAATTCTTGATTTTAGAAAAATCTTACCTGTAATGGTGTTCCAAAAGAGATATTAAAGTTTTAGCATGCCAAACGTTTTATACGTTCTATACTCACGTTTTATATCACGTTATATCATTGTGCAAAACAAGGTAGTAGAATGTCCAAAATCGTGATATTTTATCCAACTAAGGATCCCTAGGGAAGGAATTCATCCCTCAGTGAACTATTTGCATGTGATAATGGCGTATCTCTTTGAAGACAAAGGGACGCGCGGCACCCATTAAGGCAGATATTTAGGGCACCAGTGACGTAGGTCACAAGCTAACCTGCAGGCTATTACCGCTTCTATCCACACTACTTATAGACTCATTTTTTTATTTGAATTTTTCGAAAACCAAATCCGCAAAATATAAAAAAAAACTTGTTCACGCTAGCGTACGTCGCGTTTTTCAACGTCTATTTAACACGTTGAAAAACAACTTGAAAATAATTGAAATATTTAAAAATTATTCCAGGATTTTTCGAAAAATTTAAGGTGGGCCTCGCAGAAACTGTCGCGTTTCCTCGTAGCCGTGTGACAAGCATCCTGAACCCAACTCCCCCCTTATCTCGAGCAGTTTGTTCAATGCACAGCTTTCACCGCTTCTATCCATACTTCTTTTATACTCATTTTTTATGAGGGGGTTGAGGATGCTGGACACAAGAACTTAGGTTTTCTCCATATGTACTTTGAAAATTAGTGAAATTCAAGTATCGCTTTTCCAAACCGAAATTCAAATTCCTGCACATGATTTCAATACACACGTTTTTTTAGGTGACCTTTTCGGATAATGAATCTGTCGTTTCTATTTAAAATGAAGAAACATATTTTATATTGTGCCCACTTTTTCTCCCGAATTTTGTTACTAAACTTTGTTTTGCATTTTATTCCTGTTGAAATTTATTACTTTTTTGTACTCTACCACCGCCATTGTAGTTTTCGATGTGTACATGGAAAACGTAGTGAATTTTGCAAATTTTTTCCTTGGAAAACGTCGGAAATTTTTAATTTTCTCTTCGGAAATTATGGATCCAAAAACTTCGAAAATTTCGACCCAAAAAACATGGAAAATTGAGCAAATTTGGTTATTCAATTTTGTCCTCAGAAAACGTAGATCCGAAAACGGCGAAAATTTCTATTTGGAAAACAATGACATTTCCCAAATGTATGTTCCCTAGGAGGTTTCGTGGGCACAAAAATAGGGCATTAAGGGCACTTCTAGCTAGCTCTTTTTGAAACGAGTTATTTAAACATGGAGTTGGCAAATTGTGTCACCCCAGAAGAAGTGACACACTTTTCCCAAAATGCCCTACATGGACATTGGGGTGGTATAGCACCTCTTTTAGTTGCATTGCACCTCTATATGATCAAAGCACCTTTCTGGAAAGATGAAATAGACCAAGCAGCAGCTATTTTTATTTTAGATGCGTGACAAATTGGCAAGTTGTTGGAAATTTGCTGATTTCTTTTAAAAATTGTTCCGAAAATGTGGACCTTTTCGGATTTGGGGGGAGTCATGTGACTTAGATGACTCCCCCCTGGTTACACCCATGAAATTTGTATTAATATCATGATTTTATTTTTGAAAACATCCACCGGTATCACGATATTATCGTAAACATACTGTATACTATAGCTCTGCATGGCCACTGATTATCCAGTTCCACACAACATGGAGTTGCGCGTTCGTTGAACTACTTCATTTCTAATTAAGTCTTGAAAAGCGTTAACAAAGCTCTGCACATAGTAAAAAATAACGCAAATCGTGTTATTTAATGAGTTGGTATGAATGTAGTCCGAATATGTTGGTGTTTGGCTAGGATATTAACTGTTATCAGTCGTCCATTTCCCCCCAGTTTGCAATCTCACTGCGATGCCGATAATAGGGCTGGTAATTTCTCCACCTTAAACACCAGCCCTTTCAAAGTATAAGTAAGTCATGCTTCAGGTATTATATTAAAACAACCTCCCCAAATACGATATTGTGTGCAGGGACAATGCTGGGTAAATAAAATGTTCGTAAAAGCCAGGAGGGACAAAGGCCAGGAGATAAAATGAGGAATTAGAGGCGACAGAAAGGTCAACGAGTCATTCAAATCTCGTCTGACAGCTTTGTCGTTTTTGATAGGGTCTAATTACCGTACCTGCACAGTCCTAACTAGTAATTTGTTGTCTTTTAACTTTAGTACTTAACACAAAGTGCAGACTGGAATGCTCGCTTGCTCGACTCCATTCCGTCTGCATGCTTCAAGTCAAATATCAATGCAAACACTCGTTGGGGCTGTTGCAATTGTATAGTTTTCCAGCCTTCGAACGACTTAATTCGACGTGCGGTTCCGTTATGATGTGCAATTTTTATTTATAAATGCAGTATTAGAAAAATTGGTAAAAAGATTAAAAGAAATTAAATCGCGAAAGTGAAATATCTCGTGGATCTCCCAATTGTGAGATTGACTTTACCGAATGCATAGTTGGAGAAGAACATTTACACAGATTATGCTAGATTCTTCTAGATTCAAGATATAGGCCTACTTATTTCAAAACATGCATGTTTGTACATATGAGTAACTTTTATCTAAGCATGTTAGAAAATTCATGGTTAAGTTTTCTAAGCACGGATTTTAGAAATTCGGAAGTAATTCAACATAATCTTTGTTATAAAATTTACAAAATTGGAACATTTGATTTCGCAGAATCTCCCACCGTAACATTTCGGTAAAACCAAAAAATTACCTGAAATGTTTTCAGGCGTGACTTTTTCAGCCGAGGACACATTTTCAAAATTTTCCACGTTTTCTCGAATTCAAATTTGCAAAATTTTCCACTTTTTCCAGAAGAACGAATATTTAAAATTGTCCACGTTTTCCCCAAGTACAAGTTTTTTAAAATATTCCGCGTTTTTCCGAGGACAAATTCGCAAGAACTATGGTTAAACCTGATTTCATGTATTTAAGGTCTTAAATTTCATTCATAATTCGCTTAAATGCTGATTTTATAAGGGGATAGTTACGTTACAAATATAATAAACATGTAAAAAAAATTGAAATATTTTTCCATGAAAATTCAACATTCATGTAATGGAAATGGTAATTTTTTTTCAGAGAAAGTCATGGAAATTAGATGTTTAATTTCGGTGCAACCCTGCATGATAGAATTCAATGGTAGCGTATTATCACTGTGGTATTATCTTCTCGCAATTCTCGGGTTGTTAGAAAGTTATTGAACGCCATAAAATTCAGGGAGTGTATTCGCGAATTTTAAAAAACAATCTCAAAGTAACTAATTTACAGGTGACACTTTTACTATGAAACATGTGCAACCATTCAATGCACAGATATGTGGCAGGAAAGCTCGCTATAATTTCTCGGGAATTGTTCCAGTTCACAGTTAATAAACACGTGCAATGCATGGTCGCATACATACATTATACCAAAACTGTCAACAATGACTTTGCGATTGATTGCACATTTGTACGACATTCTGCAAATTTATAATTGCATTTTCGCCAAATCCTTAACGTTTAATATTTTAGAGTCGCACAAATCGGGAATGTGACGGGCAGTGGGATATGCTTCCTGTAATGTTCTCACTTTATATCGACTATTTTCTTGAGTCCAAACACTTAAATGACATGTGAAGTACGAAAAAATTCACATGTGAGAATTATGACGTTCCTACAAGCATAAACGAGAAAAGCGATTTGCTTGTCTAAATAGTTAAAAATTTCAACATATATGCATGAACATGTATTACATTAGAATGGCAACCCTAACACTTTACACCATGTGCCAAATTTGTCTTTCAGTGACAATGTAAATTTTAAAATCTCACTAAGAAGACATAAGCAGAAACCTTAGGTTTTTTTTTTTTTGGTTAGGGTAACATGAAATATGGTAAGAATATTTATTTTACTATAAAAATAATCAAATTATGCTGAATGTGATTTCCACAATTAAGCTGGTAGTAACGTCATAACATATCACACATGTTTTTCACTGTATACAACGTTCTCTTTTTGTAAAAAAAATATACATGTATTTGAGAAAGTTAAAAAAAAAAATTTTTAAGGGGATAAATTGCAGAAGACAGATGTTGTCAATCATAATCAATTAAATATCACCAAACTCTGGCATTACTGTATTAAGTGTGACGAATCTGATTTGTGACATGGGATATGATATTGGGATTGTTCTTGAAAATATGAGACCAATTTTTCTCCAAGGCTGAAAAGCCTGCATTCTCGGTGCCAAACTTCAGTATTTTCAGAGATTATAACCTTGCAGTCTGACAGCACCGTTTTTCTTTTTGCAGCTCTGCTACATGGATCTTTACGTCGGCCGAATCCGATGCCTCTCGAGATTAGTAATCTGTATTATCTTACTCGTAACATAAAGTTGTCAGCAACATCAATTTGGTATTGAATGTTCGCGGGGACACAGTCATTGTCTGGCTAGCTACGATATCGTATTGGATTTCTTGGTTCTCCATTATTATAAGCTGTTATTCAATTGCAACCAAGCAGAACTGGTGGCTGCAAGAGTCCGGTCTGTAAAGTGCTTCAAACTTTTTTTACGTGGCCGTACATCGAGATGCTGTGGGAGGGTTAATAGGTGCTTTAGCACCCTCATTTCCTATCGAGTTTGTATTATAATTTCGTACCACCCACCAGCTCGAATTCTTCGGCAGCGTCGACCACTCAATGGCCTCTTGTAATGGCGCCTGTATTCTTCGCCTGCCATTAAATTAGCTCATCTTGTTCCCTTGTCTTTTGGCAGATGATGGCATCAGCGAAATACGATGTGAAAAGAAAAAGAAAAAAAAAACCAAACACGAAACTGAAAGGAATCCAAAGTATAGCCATCCACTCGCTTGTTCTGCCCACTGTAATAAGTATACCTGCCGAGGTTTCGATAACAGACACGATGACGTTGCATGTCTTCTGGTTCTTGAAACCAGATTACTGACTAATGCGAGTCGTTTGCATCATGAAATGAAAAAGCTTTAATAGCCGAGGACTTTACCCCGAAATCTGAGAATAATTCAAAAAATATTGTTTGAAAAATTACATCGGGAGTCAGGTTTTCGAATTAACTTTTTATTTCGAGGGCCGGGTTTTTGCCAACTGAATATCCCTTTCTGATATAGCGAACTGGGGCGGTCCATTATGCGCAGTATAAGTTAAAACCAACAATTTGTCACGCCCTGTTTAAGTCGTTTATTGTTAATGATTTTTTTCTCGTTATCCGAAATCAAATCTTTATACATGTATAATCGGCCTCAATTTAATCCAGAATTAATTTCGGCACGCAATGGTGTCGATAACATTTACCAATCTAAAGCTATACGTTCACACTGAAGGAAACAGATGAACTATGTTGCAAGACTGCCAATTGTTTATGCAAACATAGCTTATTTTCTAAAAAAGGTATACCAAATAGAAACTTTTGATTTTCTTTCCCTTGCCTTGCACAAATAAGGTTCAATACATTGAACCCTTTTAAAGATTGTTTGAATATATAAAAGGTTCTTTTTAAATTGAAAATGTTCAATACGTTGAACCCTTTTAAGGATAATTTTTTAGAAGGAAATTCTTTTTTGGAATATTTCAGTTCACAAAATCCTGATCAGTACCATACATTCCAAAGTAGATATGTGATTGCTATGTTTTCATTATGGAAATGTAGTGATATTATAGGCTAAATAGCTGTTGTGTATATCCCAGCAATTTGAACTAAAACGTTCATTCACATTTTGGAACAAACAATCAAATGTGAGAAAAATGTAATGCAATTTAGATGTACAACTGCTAGAGTAAAAATTAAAATATTGGGCACAATAATTTGATCTAACCGTGCTAAACATTTCAGTTTACTGTTCAACCTAATAGTAATACGTTTTCACAACGAAAGCATTGCAATGGAGTAAACTGAAATAATCCAAAAAAAATTACAGTAACACTGATTTTATTTTCAAAATATAACTTCCTCAAGCCAACAGTTACACATAAAATGAAACTGTGAAAAGAACCTTTAGACACAGTATGCTTTAGAACTGTGGAACCTTCCTTTTGAGGCCAGTAATAGTGATGTAGTCGCCATTTTCAGTTGAAATGCTTCGTAGCACTTTTGTGAAAAAAAGGGGAGGACTTGAATGAACCTCAATTTTTTTAGGATGTATGTAAAAAATTACTTCAAACAGTTTATGTAAAACGATTATGCGAAACAATGTGTGTAACTAACTGGTAGTAATTAGCAACAAAAAGATCCTCTATGTCTTCTCCAATGTGGATGCTGCTTAAAACTTTCTACAAGTACATTCGGGGAAGCAGAGGAACTTTTTGTTGCTAATTTTTGCCAGTTTATTACATAAATTGTTACACGTTATTTTTTTTCAGAAATTGTTTACTTACAATGTTGTTCATACATGCAATTTCATGTTTCCAGATACAACTGGCAACCAAGTAACAACAGAAAGTTCCTTTTTGATTTATCTACCTACAGTACGCCCACATCACTGAAGGCAACATAGACGAACTTTGTGTTGATAATTGATTCCTGGTTGTTTTTGCAAAAGTGTGGACATTTGTAGAAAAATGAATTGATTGTATTGCATAATTTAGAACAGCAGACTGAGCAGACACATTTTAAAGCGTCATTAAATTCTTAAGAGAAGAAACCAGTTCTGTTCTTAATGGCAATGTCTTATATTTCAAATTTCTTATTTAAATTTGTATAATCCTTACGATCGAGATATGGAATATTATAGGAACTCATAAAATACATATCAAACAGATTGTTAATAAACAAAACATTACACTTAGTTTGACGTCTTTCATTGCCTTATGAAATGTGGATAAAGAAAATGTTTGAAATTTTTTTTATTAAAACTACTTTGTTAAAAATTACATGACACTATCCATGACATGGCCGGCTTTTGTCTGGCTTAATATTGAACGTATTATAGGCTTTCTCTAAAGATTGATTTTGCAAATGGATCTAAGCCAAAAGTACTGTTGACTCAGCTTTTGGGATCTCTTTTTCCTGATCACCCAGTGTTTGTTTTGATAAAGTGTGCACATTTGTGAAAAATAAATATCGACATAGTCGTGATTCTTGATTTAGATCAGAAAACTGATGGATGTTCATAGAAATCTGAGCAGCGTTTGGATGCTGAAACGTGTATCACTTGTCAAATCCTGCTGCCTCTATATTTACACATGATGGGCGAGATCAACCCTTAAGTGGTGCAATATGTAGGTATAGGAAGCACGGGAAGCTTGAACTGCCACGCACACGTATATTATTGTGTGCATAATACATCACGTGTCTTTTACTAAATGTTGAAAATCTAGCTCTACAAAATGAAGGATAAGTTGTGGTGACATTGCAAGCTTTTAAGTGATGCGATCTGCCAAGCATCATCGTGTGTGAAGAGCGTCACTTTTAACAGGTTTGAAGTTAAAGAAACACAAACCAAAATACATACGATAAAAACATAGAATGAGATGGGCAACGCAGATGGAAATATTTTAGGGATATTGTATTTTATTTCGTTTTGAGGAGACTCAGCTCTCATAACGTCATGTAACTGTGGTGAAATCATAAATAATATTTTACATTCATTATGTAGAAATAAATAATATAAGTATTACATAGGTTGTTTACATAAAATGAATTTAAAAGGATTTTCGATAGAGTGGGAAGAGTGTTTTTAGGGCGATATCTGCATACAAATGTGTTACAATATACCGTTCGTGTATGCAAGATGTGGATTCAATTTTGATATTGTATAAAAATACCTAGCTGTTCATGCGTGTAAATAACTAAACTTGTTAGCAATATTGGTCATTGTATTGGTCATTGTATTCCATGCTGGAAAATATCAACCGGTATAGCTTACTCATAGATCCAACGGGTCACTGTTTATTCCTAAAACAATAATGGTATAGTAAAATATAGTTTGCAGCACAGGATCCCGTTTTTATTTATACCGTAAACTATTGATCACATCTGTTCCATTCACGGACAAATATACTGTTTTCTGTTGAGGTTATATTAGTTCAGATGCTAAACTACCTTTTTTTCCACTAAATTAAGTTTTCAATTACATGTACTGGTGTATTGTTTGAATTTCTATTATTACATGTCATGTTGATTCTAAAAATGTATTCATAATTTTTTGGAGATATGGTGTTTTTACTTTTCTTGCATTTTTGGATGTAATGTTTCGAAGATCATTGTTATACACATAATGTTCGTCAATTTTAAATTTGCTTTGGCGTGCACTTATCGAAAGTCGACTTTATGTTCTTGTAAATGTATACTAGTTTCGAAGTTAAACCATAAACAGGTTTAAATTTAAACTAAGGGAATCTACATTTCTGGATTTTTTAAGGCTCGGGTTCTTGACAAGTAAAGACTTATTGTGGTTTAGATCAGTTTTTAGATATTTATTTCAAGACTAAAACTGAGGTTTTCATCTGGAACAGAAACATGTATTTTCGATTCGTCAGATCACCAGGCTTTAGAAGGTTCTATTAGAACTTACTGTTATAGATAAATGTAACTGCCCTGTTAATTAATTGTAATTATCCGTTTCTAAAACGCAATACATAGCAAACTAGTGACCCTATGGTTTGCCATCTTTCTTTGGTCTGCCCGTCATTCGCCTTCATAAAGGAGAAGGTCGAGGGACAGACTACATGCACTAGATCAATCAGCTGGTGGTTTCACCTGCTAGTGAGGTTATCCAAAAATTTCCTCTATATTCATTCAACTTTCCTGTGAAATTTCCTGCTTACCATTCGACACATCTTCCTGATCTGTCCATCACATGCTAATGCTTGATAACTGTCATTTGGCCCATTTCTGGCCATATGAGGTTGTTGGAAAAAGGCACTTTCTCAAATCTGCTTTTTGGCATTCTGTAATGATAAATTTACTTTTAGAATCTTTTTTCCTGTTATCTTTGTTGTTCTTGGTCAGATTTAAATTAACTATTGTATGTTTGAAATTATGTAGTGCCATTGTGCCCCTAAATTCAATCAACCAAAGAAACCAATTGATCGATCTTCTGGTGGTTGAAATTCCAATGCTGCTGCTATGTCTACACACTGTAAAACAGTTAGCCTATGGCCTTAATCCATTTACCGTATTTTGACGACTATAAGACGCACTTTTTTCATCAAAAAATTGCCTCCGAAATTCAGGTGCGTCTTATACTCGAAATTAATACAAA
>JAQGBX010007529.1:0-11341 GCA_034698745.1 Megaphyllum sjaelandicum | reverse complement strand
CACAATGGTTACGTAATATTGAGAAGAGGGGGTTGGGCTGATGGTTACATTTGGTTACAAGGGGGGGGAGGGGGGTCAAAAATCGAAAAAAAGTGGTTACGTAATTTATGTACGCTCCCAAATCTGAATTGATTTGTTTTTAATTTTCAGGTCGTTCTTAAAATACACTGAGAAATGAAACGAATTTCTAAGCCTATAAAGAAAAGCTGATAATTTAAATCTACATTTATGAAAATTGCTTCTAAGTAAGTATAATTTATAGCAGGAGGGGGGGGGAGGGTTTCAGAAATATCTACTTGTATCATTACTGATGTAAAATTAACAAAACTGTATTACAACTTGTATAACGTCTTTGGACATTTATGAATACGTAGTTTTCATTGTATTTAAAGAAGTGCACTTTATATGAGTATACAGCATATTATTAATGAGTACCGCTGTCGGGCGTCTGTCCTTATTTTTGTTACAAAAATCCGATTAGCCGTAAAGTTCAATTTTCGTCAACGCATCATGCATGAAGCTAGTGATCTTAAATATTGCTTGCAATTTTATGACAATTTGTTTCCCAAATTTAACAACGCTTGTAATTTACTTAGTTAGAATTTTATATGTGCAGCATATATATTTCTATAATAAATACGACTGAATAGTTACATAAGTTTTATTTTTACACTATATTACATCATGACAAAAGTCAATAAATAAGACTTTATAATAACATACATTACATCCACGAATGTATTACTAAAGGAAATCAGGTCTAGAAAACTATCCGAAATGGTATTCGATTTTATCGGAAATGATGCTTAAATATAAAGAACTGAATCAGTGTCAGGATTTCCAATAAAAAAAAGGAAATGTATTTAAAAATATGCATTGATTGGAACATTGTATTGCATGTTAAAATACATTTTGCATGTTTTAAGTGCATTTTGAAATGCATTGACGAGAATGCAATGATGAGAACACATTTTAGTAAAATTATTTTGAAATGCATTACAAAGCCCAAACCTATTTATATATGTATACCGTATATATTTTAAAATGCATTGTTTTTTTCAATGTGGACTTGGCTTTGGGGTAAAATTGCATCAGTTTTTGTGGCAATATTATCCAGGTTAATTTCACGCTAAGACTTCGCTTATTTTATTATCAATGTTTTTGTTTGTTTTCTTCATGTGAATATTCACTTTTTGGTAGTTTTTTTATCATCATGCTTCAATATTGCTACCTTAGTTTTCTAGACAGCGCTTAGCAAAATTAGTACTTTCATTTAACATTAAAAGGGACATTAAAAATATAAAACATTTTCTATGCGACAGACGTTTGTTAAAAGAAAAGAGTAAGCATATAAAAAGTTGTTTTTTTTATAAAAAAAATATTATCTGTTGGTCCTTATCCATTAAGCCCATGTCCAAACGTTTTCTGCGTCTGTTTGCAAGGTCAACGTTCCAAGTGTCGAAATAAATTAGTTGCTTTCAAGTGAAGGTAAGCTGTTAGTACAAATTTGCATCGCTATTATTTATGAATTCCTCTCCATGCATTGAAGCTGAACGTTTTGCCTTTTTACTATAGGTAAAGGTACACCGAGATTAACAATCATTGCAAATAAAGTACACAAATCAATTTCAATCGTAGATTAAATCTAACGTATTATAAATATATTGTTTATTAATTAGCAGGCACCCAATAACCTATGGTAATTAAAGCGAAGATGGTTTTGGCATGAAATTCGGTTAACGAAACATAACTATAACTGAGAAACTTCACATTTTTTAACTTCCCGAGCAACAATTTTAAATTCATGACAATTTTTTTTTCTGATTTTAGATGAATTGATCTAGATGGCCCTTTTTAAAAGTCCACAGGTTTTTTATCCCATTTATTTATTGATCTATATGCAAATAAATATTTAAAATATTCAATTTTATTCCTAAAACTATCTTCGAAAACCTCCCCTAGGTAATAAGTCACTGGAAGGACCTCTTAAGGGGAAACTAATGCCAATTATCCTAAAATGTCAAAATTAATAAGGACAGTATTGAGCAAATTGAATTGTTGATTATTCTGATTGCTTGCCATTTTTGTGTTGGTAATTTTATCGTAATTTACAGTATGTGCAGATTCACTAACATTGTTTCATGCTGCCTGAAGAGCATTTTCAACGATTTTTATATTAGTTGGCACAAATAAGGAATAAAAAGGTAAACTATTAATTCAACCCATGAAAAAATACGAATTCAATAAAAGTTATCAGAGAGCAGAGTTTGAAAAAGTTAGTTTCGAATTATGAAAGTAAAATGCATGTTTTTCTTACCTTTTCTTTTTCATATAGCATCCGACCGCAGTCCCAATGATAGCCAAAATAACCAAAACGCCAACAAAAACCGACATGCCGATGATCACTAAAAGATAGAAGGAACATTTTCTTAGATAGATTCCAGCACTTATACGCTGTGACACAATTCGTGATGTTAGTATAGTGTGACTGTAGTGTCGAAATTTTAAAATTTCTTGGAAGTTTAAATGTTATCGTTTCATCTTCCACAACTAAATACAATTTTAAAATATGGTTTTGAAGTCCTATTTGATTTTCATAAGTCACGTTGTTGACAGTAGTACTACTATTGTTAGCTTTAACTTTGATTACTTAACTAATTTTAACACAAATAATAACTCAACTTACGTGCACTATTTTGTGAGCAATCTGCTCCAAAATGACCGCTATCGCAACTGAAAATAATTTAAAACCATTATTTTAACAATTATCAGGTAATCTAGAAAATCTTCACATGTGATTACTTGCTATCAAAAGATCTTTCATTTGGTCATTCACGTTATGTAATTCCCATTAACGACGATTTCAGTTGAATGATTGACTTTTTAAAAAGTTGTGATTCATTTTTTAAAGATTTTGAGTTAATGAAAGAAAGTGCTTCCTTTTTAGTATTCCAATAATTAGAATACACCGACTTATCACGTTTTAGTAGCTCTAACTCAATCACAGTTTATCACTCAATCACAGAATAAATTCGCGTGAATATTCCCAGTATTCAAGGATGGTTAAAATCTGGCAAAATTGCTATGGTATAATACGTTAAAGCTAATGTTCCGTATGTTTCAATGTTGATGATTTAAAAAAAAAAACAATTTATAAATGAGTCAACGAACGAGTTGTCAATGTCAAACGATGTGCTGCTTTCAAATCGAATATTTGTACGCTTTAATTCGGTTAACGTTCAACGTCATCAAGAAACATCTATTCTAACCGTGAAATATGAATAAGTTTTAAAACTAGGCTCGTAACACAAAATACGAAACTCACTTGCAATAAAATTCATTCTCTGAGCAATCCAAATCACACGTTCCATAATCGTCGTTACAGTGCGAACAACCAGGCACTATTATATAAAGATCGACAAATTGTTTAAAAAATAATAATTAGACTCGGTTCGCTATTCACGATAACAAAGCTCTGAAACATTAGCAAATATATCACAACCTACCTATTATTAGTATGTTTATTGTATAAATATAAAAATCATGAATACAATTACTTATATAAGAAAAGGGATTCTCTGTTTTTCAAATTCTCTGGTAGAAGGCCTTGGTACGCCATTGTAACAAAATCGAATACATTACAGAAATCATGCAGTTTCGTATTCATCTGCCATTTTTGTGATAGCTATGAAACAGAGGCGTATATAAGGGTATGAGGGGTGTTGAGGGGTCTGAGACCCCCCCCCTCCCGCAGATAAATATTTTACACTAGATACAATGCCTTTTTGGAATTTGAAATAGCAACAAATGACAAAATATTTCGCACTTGGTAAAATTGCAACTGTTTCTGCAGTTGCACGTTTTACAACGCCACATAAATTAAGATTTGCAATAAGGGCGGTATTTTATCCATAGAGGACAACAATGCTAACTTTTTTACTGACATTTCAACCCATAAGCCGCGATGCTTTAGAATTTTTTTTATATTTAGCCGAAATTTCACTAATGTGCAAATTGTTTGGACTATTTTAAAATCATTGAACACTAACGTGTCCTGGTCATATGACCAAGACCTGGGAGAAGAGGCTTACAATCTTTCGGTGGATCAATTTTTCGAAATTTTCCATCGATTGATATCAACACAATTTCCCAAAATTCCAATTTTTTCAAATTCTCCATGTTGTTGTCGAATAATTTGGCAAAATTTACCATGTTTTTATTGTTAATATTTTCGAAAAATCTCATGTTTTAATTGATAATTTTAAAAAAGTTTACATTGGTCAATTTTTCACGATTTCACTAATCAATTTTGTAAAATTTTCTAGTTTTCATTGTTCAATTTTGAAACTTTTTCCACGCTTTCAATGTTCAATTTTGAAAATATGTTCACGCTTCCATGTTCAACATTTGTTGAAAATGTCCAATTTTGAAAATTTTTCCTTGCTTTCAATGTTCAAATTGAAAATTTTTCCACATTTTCATAGATCAATTTAGTCACATTTTAAATGTTTTCATTGATCATGCAATTTTGCCAGTTTTGATGCAGACAAATTTTTATACTGAGTATACAAATGTGTCATAATATTTGTAATGTTAATATTTTATATTTTTATTATATATATATCGAAATTTACAATAATGACATTATCTACGCCACTGCTATGGAAAGGCATCATCTATGGAACACCCACACTGTCCTGGACAAAAATTGTCATGGAAGATACTCTTAAGAAAATTGATTAAATCTTCCATCACATTTTTCTGATATGTACGGAAAGACATCTATGGAACAACCATGCCGTCATTGACAAAAAGTGTCATGGAAGTTAGATCATCTCAGGGAACACTAAAGCTTCCACTGGTTTCTATTAGTTTATAAAAACAGTCAAAGATTCTTAGAATCAAATGAACTTACATATACAAATCTGACCGGAAGGCCGAGAATATTGGGAGCAACCATCAGCCACATCAAAATATTCGTATGTACATTCACAATTGGCGTTCGTTGTAGAATTAGTTTCATTACAAGTGGACCAATAGGAATTGCACTCTACTGCAGCGCACGTTAGTCCAGCTGGGGATTAAAAGCAAACATTTTCAATTCAACTTCTACAATGACTGGCACAAAACATGGGTAGTTGGTCAAGTTTATCACATTAACAATACCTTGTTCTGCTTCTAACGAAGAGTGGTCAACAGCGTAAGACGAATTTTTGGAAAATGGAATGGTTGACGCATTGAAAACGTCAATTAAATCATCAGAAGACTTCGGGGCTCCATCCTTATTGAAATTGAGGCCGCTTGATATATTTACAGCCTCCAATGAAGATTTTTCAATTTCGCAAATGACGACGTAAGCCCCAAGATAGGAGCTGGTGTAATCAGAATCTTTGACGACCGCCGACACCTAAATCAAATTCAGACCATGATTGCATGCTTCGCAAATAAAAACCAAGTGAACATTTCGTACTAGGATTTTAACGGGTTATGGTGACCCTTGTTTAGACGAACTCCAGGGGACGGCAAAACGGGTGTTTTAAACAGTTTGTAAAACTGTCCGAAATAATAATAAACATGTAATTACACTTCAGTGTATTCTAGCATTTTGCCTTCATAAGTACAATAAATATAATTACATGTCAGTTTAAGTAAAATAATACGTTATCGAAGATTGTTTATTGTTATGTTTTTTCGCAGGTCATGGATTTTGCAAGTCGAGAATTTCTTCTTATAATTTGCACAAAAATATTGGCCATGTTCATTTTAAAATAAAAAATTAGCATTATTCGAATGCACCCTAGTTGGGGATTGGAAATTAGGTACATGTATTATCAAAAAATTATTATAGGAAGCGAGTTCAACTTAATGAGGTTGGACTGTATAGTAAATATACTGAAAAATGTTTTACAGAAACTTATTGATATTTCTACAAATAAAGGCAAGTCTTTTCCGTTTGATTACGACCGAATTATAATTATGAAATAAACAATGACTAAAACTTTAAGTGTCTAATTCCAATGGTCGCATTTCATTTTGCTATCTTCAAACCAATCACGTCATTGATTTCTATCCGATTGCAGGATTACAATACATACAGTACATGTTATGTGTCAATTGTGAGACGATTATGAGTAGTACGTTTCGGATTCCGATTCTGATAAGTTATGTGATGATTCATAATCGAGATAAAATGTTAATAGCAATATTGTTTCTTTTTAGGTTTCCTTTTCATACAAAAATATAAAATTTACGACTTTTTAGTTTAGTTGAAAACTTCATAAATATTATTGCACGAGCGATTTTTCATCTTTTATTGGACTAATAATTCGACGGATATAATCAATTATGTTTCTGGGGATAATTGTGCATGTAGAAAAATTCGATATGCTCTAATGCAGCTGAGACAAAATTAATCTATTGATCACTAAAATCAAAAACTAATTTCGGCTAGGATGATATATCAGCAATTAGGATGCTAATTTAGATGGATCTTTAGGCTAGACAATTACGAGATACTATTATTTGACAAAAGTTCATGAAAAGTTAATTCAGACTTACGTAAGAAGTAGCCATTTGAACCACTTCATCTGGACAAGGTGTATTGTCTTGCAATTCCCGACGAAGACGCTTTTGGGGGAACATCATGACTGATTTAGTTTCAGTAACAATGAATGATACATTGAATGAAACGCTTTCTGAAATAGCGACAAAGTTATAATGTAAATTAATACCATGCAATATCATAAAACTAGTTCCGGTCGTTGTGAAATTTTGTTATTTGAAGTTTACATTACTTTAGATTATCCGGGGAAGTTGAAAAATGGAGTTACCGGATAATCAAAACTCCATATAATGCGAAAACTACTTTATTACAGTTTTCAAAAGTAATAAAGAAATTAGGATTTTTTTCGTAGCTGTATTGAAAATATTGTCAAGTTTACGTCAATTTTTAGAAATATATTTCATTTGTTTTGATGAAATTTTTTTTTAAAATAAATATTATCTTTCCCCTTAGCCAACTTAATTCAACAACCCCGATTATTATGTAACCAGGTCCATAAAATGAATATTTTAGGCGCATTTTATAACTAAACGCCTGTCAAAACATAAATAATCTTATTTAATGGAAAATTCCAGAGAAAATGGATTTATCCGAGGTGGATTTACCGAAATATATTTTTAATGCTGTTTATAGTTTGTTTAGCAAAGCTGGTCAATCGTTTTGGATACTACAAAGAACAAAAACATCAATTTCATATTGGATGAAAATTACTCAAAAAGAAATTCGGATGCAAAACTTGATTATACTGTACGACGTACCATGTAGTATTTACACAAATTTTAAAATACTTTTCCACTACAATTTGGCTTCATGGTTTTTGTCTTTATTAACGCCATCGTTCTTGGAAAGCATAAGCTTTTGCAGTAGCTCGGATTACTCCCATTAAAAGCAAATTGAAATGAAAACTTCAATTAACAACTTTCTTTCTGCATATGGCTAAAGACTCAAATATAAGAAAACCAAGCTTACCAACGCATTTGCCATGTGCATCGCGATTGTAGCCAGCCACGCAAACACAATATTTCGACGTACTGCTGCAAATCTCATTATTTTGGTAATCACACCCACTTTTAGTGGTTTCTGTCTCTGGATCGCAATCAATAGGCGCAAAAGTTGTTGTAGAGGTGGAGACAGTGGGCTCGCTCGTGGGGGGAGGAGGAGGAGGGGGAGTGGGCTCACTCGTGGGGGGAGGAGAAGTGGGCTGGCTCGCGGGGGGAGTGGGCTCGGTTGTCGGCTCAGTAGTTTTGGGCACCATGGTGGAATCTGTAGTGATGGTTGTGTTCGTCGAAGGAGCAGGGGGGCCGGGTTTGCCTGTCGACTCCGTAGTTTTTGTAATTTCTGTGGGATCTGGTGTGGAGGTCGACTCCGTCGGGGGAGGCGTGGGCTCGCTAGCTTTCGTAGTGGTTTTGGGAACGGCGGTGGATTCTGGGGTGAGTATCTTTTCCGTCCCTGTAGGAGGGGGGACGGGCTCTTCCGTCGGGGGAGGAGTGGACGCGCTTGTTTTCTTGGTGGTTTTGGGAATTGCGGTGGATTCTGGGGTGATTATCTTATCCGTCCCTGTAGCAGGGGGAACGGGCTCTTCCATCGATGGAGGAGTGGACGCGCTTGTTCTCTTGGTGGTTTTGGGAACTGCGGTGGATTCTGGTTGGATGGGATTGTTTGCTGGTGAAGGAGAGGGGATACAATCATCCGTCCCGGGATGAGGGGGGACGGGCTCTTCCGTCGGGGGAGGAGTGGACACCCTTGTTTTCTCAGTGGTTTTGGGAATTGCGGTGGATTCTGGTGGGATGGGATCGTCCGCTGGTGAAGGAGAGGGGATACAATCCTCCGTCCCGGGAGGAGAGGGGACAGGCTCTTCCGTCGGGGGAGAAGTGGACGCTCTAGTTTTCTTGGTGGTTGTTTTGTAAATGACGGTGGATTCTGGGGTGATTATCTTATCCGTCCTTGTAGGAGGGGGGATGGGCTCTTCCGTCGGGGGAGGAGTTGAGGCGCTTGGTTTCTTGGTGGTTTTGGGAATTGCGGTGGATTCTGGTGGGATGGGGTCGTCCGCTGGTGAAGGAGAAGGGATATCATCTTCCGTCCCGGAAGTAAAGGGGATGGGCTCGCTTGTTTTCTTAGTGGTTTTGGGATTGTATGTGGGATCTGGGTTGTCGTGCAGGTAGGTCTGGTTAAGATTTACGGTTCCGTCTTTTAAGCAGTCTTCTGAAAAATATAAAATTTCATTTTGTGCTGAATATCATTACCATGATGTGATATAATTGAAAACGAAATTAAAAAAGTGAACAAATGTGTCATTCATCAAATGGTTTTGAACGTATCATTCCTTAAATTGCTACATGTACAATGAACCTTATGATGATAACAGAAAACATGATGACAACATGGCCGCCTCCGTGTCTCCCTGAAACAACCCACCAAATCATCATAAAGCCATGGCGCGCGTCGTCTGCTAAGCCAGCTGTTCTTGCTTGTTTCGAGCCTGTCGTGGGAACGAAAAAGTTGCCATTTTGATCGATTTTAATGGATATTATCGTGCTGACATTAAGGTAAGATGTGAATTAAATACATTGTTTTTAATGTGTTAAGTTTTTAAATTGGATATTTATTTCGAAATGGCGAGCTTTTTTTAGGTTACTCGGTTCGTGTTATAATTATGTGCGTCGTCTGCTACTTTATCGGGTCGATATATAGGCCCTATTCTTCGAAAGTCACTTATTTTCTATTTTTCGGTATATATTTAAGTATTTTTGAATTATGCGAATAATCATAAACATTCGATCTTACCATCAGTTTGTTTACGGATTTTGAAAAGGCGACCTACATGTTCATAAATATGTGACTTAAAAACATGATTACCGTCGCTTTATTTTTATCAGCACTTTATATTGGAAAATTAAATCCAATTTGGAAAACTTTTTTTGCAGCATGCATGCGAGTATGGGCATACTGTTTGAGAAATATACTTAAAAAAGCCATTTCAAAATCGCAATTTCAAAATATAACAACCAGAATATTGAATAGATTGTTTAGGATTACTTACATAATTCAAAGCTACTGAAATCTAATTAAAAAAAATTGGAAAGGAAAGTCACATTCGAAAAATATCCGTCAACCCGATGAAGTAGCAGACGACGCACACTGGTTTTAATATGAAACGAGCAACCTAAAAAAGCGCGCCATTTCGAAATAAATGTCCAATTTAAACACAAGTCACTATGGAAAATATTTTTAGATCATATCTTACCATGTCTAATACGAAAATCTATATATATATATAATAGAAAACGACGCTGTTTTGTTTTTGAGGCTAGCCAATCCTGTTGGCGTTTCTTTGTTTGTTTGAGCTTGGTCCGTATGATTGGCCGTTCATGGCATACCCCCCAGGAGCGCGAACTTCGTGGGGAATAACAAGGCCATAAATCTTCTCCAATTTGCCCCGAACCATAAAACCGTCAAACAGGTTTCCCGTCCCCCATCCAGGTCATATAGCGTCATCTTATGGAGCCAAAGGACAGCTGAATATAACTCTTGATCGCATTAAAGGGGTTAGAAAATCATAACACAATTTTTACCCGAGCAAGGCCGGGTATTACCGCTGGTAAATGATAAATTGATTCCATTGTTTTCATTTTCTTGCTAATCAATTTATTGGCAGATTTGCTGATTTCTGTAGCCTATCTTACATATGCAGTAAAACCTGAAAAAGTGACCACCTTCGAATGGTGTCCACCTGTTTATGTTGACCACTTTTCAGTGTATTGTTTTTTCTATGTGTACATATCCTTCATTAAAATTCTCTGTTATAGTGAGCAGTGACCACCTGTCTATTGTTTACAGTGACCAGTGTGTGTTGTCTTTTTTTGCAATTTTTACATTGCCACTGTACCTTAAAAAGTGACCAAATAACGGATGAGTCACGTTACATCTTGCTTTAACCCTTGGACATGATGATTCTTTACTTTGTATGGTCTTGTGGTTTTTTTACTACGTGTATTACAGTCTACATGTATAAGTGCAGTGTACATGTTCATTATCTTAATTTAATTCAGGCATTCTTTGTATAGGGACCACCCGTGTACAGTGACCAACTTAGTATTTTTTTTGGTGGTCACTCTTAGCAGGTTTAACTGTATATCTCCACGTTGTTTTTTTCCTGGAAATATATAGATGACGTCATCGTGTCACATATACTGTATATACAGCTGTACATGATACCAAGGTTTAGTTTAATGTCATGCTGCATGCCATTTATTAAAAAGTTGATTACTTAGCTGAATGTGTGCTCAAGCGCCCATAAAACACCTGCGAATCAAAAGGTTTGAATATTCAAATATTTGTTACAATATTAGAGAACAATTTATAAAAATAACATCGAGAAAATCAGAAAGGGTTCCCTCAGAAAAATCATATTTAATTTTCATGACTTTTACAGGTTTTCAAACAAATTTCCCTGAACAACGACATAATTGACATATATGTTAATGTTGTATACACGATTTTTCAAAACCTACCCGGGACAAAATTTCAGAGTTTTCCCAGACCTGGAAATCCTGAAAACGTCAGTTAAAATGTCGGGAAAGGTCAGGGAGGAATGGCTTATTTTTAAAAAGTCAGGGAAATTCAATGCAGTCATTCAACATTAATACTTCTAAGGTACAGCCCAATCCCAATGAATTATGCACTTACAATTTTAATACGTACAGTAACTCCAAGTTTGAATCCATATAAAACAGAAACGACTAAACAAAACTTAATAAAACCAAATGAAAACAATAGCTT
>JAQGBX010007528.1:0-11343 GCA_034698745.1 Megaphyllum sjaelandicum | reverse complement strand
AAATTTTTAATGTAAAAGTTTAAAGAAAGTTTAAATGGGGTCAGTGAGGGTGATGTTGTTGTTCTGGCTATTTCCACCGATTAGAAAAATTAAGATATAACATAAGATTAATGAGGGCAATGAGCAATGTTGTTATTCGGTCCATTTCCGTAGTAATCAATACTCATGTTGTTCACGATAATGTGTATCTGATTAATAAAGTTGAAAACATGATAGGCTTTATAATTAGTATGCACAAAATGATTATTCTCAAAAGGATGGCATACTGTTGTATTTAAATACAACACATCGTACGCTGTCTATAGGCCTAATAACATTTAATTTGAACATACAACCTACTTAAAGTGCAACATAAGTGATGGGACACTTTACAAAACTTGAAATCTTCTTAGACTAGAATGTTTCCTAATGATCGAAGTAACCAAGAAAAAACCAAGAATTAATGTTTCTAAACTTTCCAAAACAGTCCAGGAATTTGAGGAAAGAACTCTGCATCCTCAAACCATTCGCCGATTAATTTTTCATAGAAGTGATTGTCATAATCAAACTCACAGTTGAAAGCAAGTTTAATGTAGGCCTATTGTAAGCATAATGGATGAAACGTTCTGGCTTGGGGCTTCACGTGGAAGTTTATTATGATAACCACTTCTGTGAAGAAATTGGCGAATGGTTTGAGGATACAGAGTTATTTCTTCAAATTCCTGGACTATTTCGGAAAGTTAAGAAACCTTAATTCTTGGATTTTCTTAATTTTTTGATGATGACTTCTAGAAAACTTCATATTTAGCATAGGAACGGTTACTTCATTAGGAAACATTCTAGTCTAAGAATTAGCCTACAGTTGGCCTACATACTTCATGAAATATTTCAAGTTTTGTCAAGTGTCCCATCACTTATGTACGTGCACTTCAAGTAGGACCTTTTCATTTTTCCGTTATTCTTGTAAAGAAAATAAATAATTTAAGCAAATTTTTTAGTTAATTCTCATTGTATGTTCAAATTAAATGTTATTATAGACAAACCATTAAAATTATTTTTATTTGGCCCATTTCTGAAATTTTACTGGTGTCCCATCAATTATGTTGATCACTGTAGATAGGCTACTATGAATAATAGCTACAGACGTCGTTGGGTGCTAAATAGATATTGATCTTGTTTTAATGTCAATCAATTAGCCTTTTGATTGACACATTTGAAATATATTTTTCACTTTATCTGTTGTATATCGATGAGTATTCATTTTATTTGTTAAATCAAAATGAATTTATCAGCTGTAGTGTTAAAATGCAATTGAAAATTGCGAATTGTCGGTTTATATTGAAGCATGACAAAGAGGGCAAGTCTTCCGAGATGTCATGTCTTGAATGCTAGCACATCTTCTACAACGGTGGCATGTCCATCGATTACTCGCATCCAATAAATGTTGACCAGTAGCTGTGCATACAGGGTATTTACTACCACAACTTTGGCAAACGTTCGACCTTGAAATTGAAATCGATATCAATTGTTTAAAATCTACTGAAAAGTTTCAATTAAATGAACAATTGTTGTTACATGTACTTTCAACTTACCAATCTTGCATTTTCCCATTACACGTGGGGCATTCAACTTGCTTTGTTCGAGAGTCTTTAGGGTTGTGTCTAAAAAATACAGGCGAACAGATTAATGACTTATCACCAAATACATCATAAAAACAAGAGTAACAATTACTGCCTTACTTAATAAAAATATCCATTGCTAGAGCTTCGTAAACTTGTTGTCGTTCCTGTGGTATGTTCTCGAGAGATTCCAGTTTGATGAATGCTTGGGAACAGATTCCAAATGCTCGATTAGCACAGCTAGTGAGAGCTGTGAACAAGTTATTTCAAAGTTAAAAAACTAATTTGTAGCTAGGTTATAAATCATTAATATTGAGATCCATGATATTTAAGGTTTTTGTGACCGATTATTAAATAAATTTCCTCGGGATCAATAAGAGTTTCATATCCTTGAAGACAAAGTGCTGTCTTCATTGCAGCATCAACGTAACCTATTTAATGTAACGATTAATACGTGCCAAAAACTTGTTTCATAAATTATTTTAAACACTTTAAATGGTTTTGCCTTCATAAAGTTGCCTCTGAGCTAGCAAATAAAAGTGAAATGCCTCAGCTCCTTGCCACGCATTGTCCAATAATTTCACATTTGGCATAGATGCTGCAAAGTTGTCCTCTTCTAAGAAATTGGAGAGAACGGATGAAACTTTTTCTTTGCTGATGTCTTTCGAGTGTTGTTTTCGATAACTTTCCATTGACAAACTGGCAAGTACGTAAAGCTTTTTCATGAGCAATGGATGAGCATTCTTTTTGCTTTCATCTTTTCCTATCTGAATTATATGGTAAACAATTGAATTAATTCCATGATGTACACCTTGAGATTTATAATGCTCATAATTAAATATGAAATTCACATTAACCTTGCATAGCAATTCCGTAGCCTCCAAAAACTTGCCAGCTTTGCGATACAATTCAACTGCACTTAGAAGCTTATTTTTTTCCAAAAGATGCTGTGCATACTTAGACAGTAAAGGACTAATCTCCTTAATATGATATCGCTCTGCTAGTTCAACTGCTTTTCCCCAGTTGTTCAAGGTGACGCAACAGTCAATTGCATGTTTGATGTCGTCATTCTAAATTCAAAAAATATACGATTGATTGAAACTCGTACACGAAACGTACATCACTTTGATATAAACTAATCAAGGAGTCAAATCTGAATAAATGTAGTTCACTAGTTTGCATAATGGGTAATTATATTTGAATGTCAAATTTCAAAAGCATATTCATGTGTTTTTTTTTGTAAATCTTCATCATTTAGCATGGGCGCAACACCAATTGCTGTCTGTCATAAATCGGAACCAATAAAGCTTTAGCAGCAGATATGTAAATCTTACTGTTTGCCATATTTGCAAAGCTTTAAAGTTATAATGCAGTCGCATTATAACTGTATGATAACCCAGGGTTCTTCCAGACCTGGAAAAGTCAGGCAACTTGAAAATGACCTGGAAAAATCAGGAAAATTCAACGCAGTCATGGCGATCCAAAATTAATATTTCTACAAGGTTAGCTCAGGGCCCATTTTCCAAGTAGAAATTTGCAAAAATTTTCCACATTTTCGAAGTACAGATTTGCAAAATTTTTCACGTTTTCCATGTAAAAATGTACACAATTTTCCACGGTTTCTGAGTATTAATTTGCAAAATTTTCAAGTTTCCTGAGAACAGGTTTGCAAAAATTTCCACGTTTTCCGAGTACAAATTTGCAAAATTGTCCACGTTTTCCGAGTAAAAATTTACACAATTTTCCACGTTTTCTTAGTATTAATTTGCAAAATTTTCCACATTTTCTGAGGACAAAATTGCAAAATTTTCCACTTTTTCCGATCACAAATTTTTAACATTAAGTTTTCCCATTTTAAAAAATTTTCATGCAATTTTTTTAAATTTTAGACAAAAAAAACTTATAATTTTCAAAATTGTCGTTAGTCATGGAATTTTTTTTAAAACCTGGAAAAGTCAGGGAAGTTGAAAATGAAATTTCTGGGGGAACCCTGTACACTTACCTTGATATGGGCAGCTACAGCCTGTTCACACATCCCCATAGTACTAAACATGCCAGCAATTTCCTGAAAATTAAATGACATTTTGTCATGAAATTTACAGTTTAAGGTCTAACAGGAACCAATGACTATTTATAAAAACATTTGCATTCAGTGTTAAAGAATACAAATAGTTAGTTGCCAATTAACATGTCTGACAAAATTTTGGTTTTACCAAGAGCAAAAGAGACAAGCAAATTAGCCTACCGAAAGCAGTTTATGACCATCCGGCAAACTATTGGACAACTTCTCCAAATTATCATAATCCTCCAAAGCAAAATAGCATTCTGCTAGGCGCTCCTGGTTGTTTCCCTGTTCATAATACTTTGCGGCATCATCCCTGAAAAGAATACCATCATTTTCAATCTTTCAACAAACTGAGAGACTGTTAAAAGAAATATACGAATTTAAAATGTAAGGTATCTCAAAATACATTAAGTATTATCATGGGTTTTAGAGTGATATACAGTACACTGTCAATGTACACTATACAGTACATTGTCAATACTCACAAAGGGTAGGTTGGTTTGCTAGTTCTTGATTTTTAATGGTTGGCCTATTCCTGCTACAAGAGGGGATATGCCAGCATTACCTACCTGGAAATTTTTCCTACGAAGAAGACTTCCACCCCTAGGAGGAATTGTTAACTTGCAGAAATCAAAGTAAATCTATATGGGATCTTGGTTTAAACTCTCATTCGAAAGAGCCACCACTTAAAGAATTTTGCACATCCTCGAAATTATCACCAACCCCTGACTAGAAATTGAACTCCAACTTATGATCGAAAGGCAAGTGCCGACCTGCTCGACCATCGGTGCCGGCACAAAAGGTCATTACCTCATTTAAAATCTAAAGCTATGGTACTACCCAAAATTTACAATTACGTCACACATAATTTTACTACAATGTATGTATTTTGTATTCAGGCTCCAACTTGTGTACCATTTTTGTCGATCGGTATGATAATCCCCAATTGCATTCCAGGCTTCGTTGTAAGTGCTGTCATCCCCTCCAGTCGAGCCACTTTTCAAAAGCTGAACAACTCTAAACCAATCTCCCAGCTTGCGCCTTAACGATATGGCCAAATCTCTAAAGATATTTGGAAGAAATGAGTTAAAACGAGCAGCATTTCTAAAAAAATAATGATCACTTACACACTGCATATCCTGTTATCTTTGTGCTTATTTACCTTCTATCGTTTTCTAAAAATAATTTTTCTGCATCATCAAACTTATGGAAGTATGATGCCACTTCTGCCTGCCGCAACTTTTCATTCTGAAATGCAATTAAGTCTTTCTACATTATAAAGGCCTATCCATGGTCAATACATTTTTGATCAAGAATTAAACTGGAAATCTACCTGAATGTTCTGCAGGCTCTTTACAAATTTGATTGATGGAAAATCTTTATAGCGCACAAATGCAGCCTCCGCAGTTTTAAATTCCATCTTCTTCAGGGCTGCTTCTGCCAGTAATTGCCTGTTTGAATGCAATGTGGATCAAAATAATGGTATAACCCATGAAATTGCAGCCAAATCTGATAAACTCAAACTCTTGGATGCCATACATGCTGGAACTGACTAAGCCATGTTTGTAATGTTTACTAAAATTAGAAAAGCTATTATAGGATTCTTCCAAAATAGTCAAATAAAATTAAGCTGTAAAATAAATGTGAAAAAACATACAGTAAAACCTGGAAAAGTGACCACCTGCTTATGTTAACCACTTTTTAGTGTATTGGTTTTTCTAGTGTACATTTCCTCATATAAATTCTCTGTATAGTGACCACCTGTCTATTGTGTACAGTTACCAGTGTGTGTTGTCTTTTATGCAATGTTTACATTGTCAATGTACCTAAAAAGGGACCAGATAACAGATGAGTCACCTAACATCCTGCTCAAATAATTTAGGCAATCATGTTATTCAGATCAAAAAAAGTTACTGAAAACATGATCATAAAAGCAAAAAGAATTTAAAATAAGGAAAACTTCATAATTTTTTATTTAAAAAACAAATGTGTAATAAGGCAATAAATATACTGTATGCAATGCACATGGACATGTTGATTTTGTGATTTTTTGGTTTTGTCTTTTTTACTACATGTATTACAGTCTACATGTTTATTATTTTAATTTAATGCAGGTATTCTTTGTATAGTGACCACCTGTGTACCTGGTGTACAGTGACCAACATAGCTTTTTTTTGGTGGTCACTCTTAACAGGTTTTACTGTATTTAGGGACTTTTCCGAGGGCAGTTTAATGCAAAGCTGCTTAAGTCCTTATACAGTTTATCTTAAAAGACATAAATATAAAAAAAATCAATTGAATGTGAATAAATGTATTCACATGCCATTCTATGTGCCGCACTTTCAAATTTTTTTAAATAAATGACAAAATGTCACATATTTTAGGCCGTAGGCAAAAGCGGCAGCTTCAGAGTTTGCATTGTTGAGCTTTTACTACGAATTAGTTTTCCTTGCCATAATCGAGGATGAGGATTGTCTTCCACAAATTGCATTGCATCGGGTATTCCCACCTTTTCCAAAAGTTCACGGGTGTCTCTTAGAGACTATAATGGTATAAAACTTGAATTATAATATTCAGCTCTTTTTCTACTTTCTTGCAAGGACATCTATGTCAACTTGCCTTAACTTCCATGTCAACCACCATTTCAGGGTTAGGGCTTTCTGGATTTCGTAGCACTTCATCCAGCAGAACTGTTTTTATCTGCAAATCTTCAAACAAACAGATATATCCATTGGAGATGATAGGTTCCTCTGGAATAAGATTTCTGTACACATACATGCGAGTCTTCTCCATAACTGCAAACAGATCTGAATTTTCCTACAGGTGGTGATATATATAGAATATACTTAGAAATGCAGAAAAATCTACTATAGGTGGCATTTTGAAAGCAAATATGATTAAAAAACGAATTTCTATTTTTGTATTCTACTGTAAGTGCTTTTATCCAAATCTCGAAATTATAAACAGGTTCGATCGTTGTTGTTTAAATAAGTTATACAATTGTTTTTCACCCACCTCTGACCATTTCATATCCCATACATCTTTCTTGTCAAGCCTTTGAATTGATGGTTCTTTTACAGATCCAGTATTTTCTTCGGAGTCCAAATCAAGAAACAATACTGAACCCACTTTGTCAATAATTGACAACCGCCTTAAAAATAAGAAAAAAAAAGGAATAATTGTAATTTAGTCAATTTTTGATGCTAGAATTAATTCGGCGATTTAAAAAATAAGGCATGTCAGAATGTACGTTGAGGCACAGTTAAGCGCAATCTGGTGAGGGTAGCAAGATGTGGAATATTTTCGAATAAGCACCAGATCAGGCATAGTCAGTTGTTGAATTAGTCCTGATTCACGAGCCTGTGAAAACAGCAATATCTGCATTTCTGTTCAGATTCCAATTACTGAATTGTACATTTATGTCTTACCACAACTGCTGTCTTCTCCGAATGGCAGATACAACTGATTTTGTCAAGCGTAGGCTGAGGGTAAGAAATGTGCAATGCATGAAATGTGTAATTACATAACAGAACAATGTATTTATAGATGAGACTGGCTTACTGCTCTGTATTTTGGAATGCCATTAGCACTGCTAACACTGATGTTCGTGGAAAGTTCATCAATGTGATAAATCCTATTAACAAAACTATTATTTAATAAATCCCGTTCCATCAAACTGTTCAATACCCAAATGGCAAATACAGTACGTAATGATAATAGTGTACTGCAACGTCGTTGCTCGTGTCACCAAAAGCTCCCGCAAAAGACTTGCCTGTCGTTAGTGTTTTCATTGACCGTGTTTCTCATGTTCAGTTCGGATTTCACTTGAGGTGTGCGATATGTCCAAATCATTATGCTCTCATGAGATGCTGCCATTATGTGACTGGATGACATGCTCAGATACAGCGGACATAAATCCACGTATTTAGAGTCCACGGGAGTTCCAATTGCATTGCAAATAACAAGGGCAAACTACGAGGAAAATAGTTCGGTTTCAATGATGATTTTATGGTTAATCAGTAGCCTACAAAACTACTTTAATATAAATTATTAATAGTTGTAATACCTTGAAATATAAAGAATCAATTTTTTTTGTTCTACCTGATCACTGTCATCCTCTGATTTCGTTGATAAGACGCAATTCTCTCGCCCAGATGCGATCGCCAGCATATGCTTAACATACTTTACAAATCTCTAAATTTAGAAATTACAGGCTTGCTCAACAAAACTTAGTACGTGCTAAAATATGGCAAATAAAATGTCAGCCTATCACGCTACCTCATTATTTTTAGTGTCCCAGAACACGACACAAATATCAGATCTTTCTGGTTTCGTGAAGGTGTACACAACCGTATTCGCAAAAAAACACCACTGTTTAAAAAATTTCATAAAAAACAAGTTATTTTTAATGTAATCAACTTTGGCACGATGCATTCTTGCATCATGCATCAATATGTTCATTTAAAAATCTATTTACCTTATAGTCCGGCCTGACGTTTGCAAAATAAATAAACGAATCAATGGCCAGGGCAAGACGAAGCCCTCCACCTTCCCATGAACAACCGGCAATTTCCTTTCCTGGCACTTTTAAGGTTCGGAGATGCTGCTTAAGCAATAAACATTTTGTTAGCTTAATTTCCAGGTTTGTGATAATTTTAAAATATCGACATTTCAAGAAATTTGAACTCACCTCTCCATGATGATTGTAGAATTGCACCACGTTGCATTCTTTTGACACCTCTCCTTCGGTCAGTTTTGCAATTCCAGCCAAGGCCAATATGCTTCCATTATGGTTCCATTGAATGCATACTGCACGTATGTTTCCTCCATCAACAAGGATGGGATCTGTAGGTAAATTCAATTAAAAATCAGGCTCATTGAAATTTTCAGGGTTCAAGTCAGTGGAAACTAGCTTTTTTGCAATTGGATTACCATCATCATTTTCATTCCGCATAAGTTGCATGCGTCCATTGCTATAGCATATTGCAAGACATGGACAGTTTGGTTCTACATAACCGCCTTTACCATTATACCAATGAATACCAATAATATTGACTGATGCTACAGTTTGACTAAGACACTTTATGATTAGCTGTCCCTGAAAAGTTAAGGTTTTTAATTAAGACATCAGAAAACTGAAAAGAGCCAGTGAAAATGCATTAAATGCACGTTTTTAAATCATAATTAAATTGCAGATATTTCTGAATTATTCTACAATAAACAATTCCCTGATCATGCTTAAAGTTTGTTTAAAAATTAATGAATTAATATATTTGCATGTAAATATATTTTTCCAATAATGCTGATGACGTACCACGGTGTTACCGGAATTATCAAAAACTTGCACTTCACCCCCCAGTAAGCCAAATAATAGAAGGCGACCATCAGGTGACCACTAAAAAGATTACAGATATTAATATAAATGCATTTTTTAACATTTAATAAAACAACTGAATAACATTGAGACCTCGGCATTGTGCAATGCTATTCCTTTTAATTCCCTACCCCATATGCGATTACCATCGACGGACCCCACTATAACTGCACCTATTAGTGATATTCTTGTTTAATTTTTTTCCACAAAGCCACACTTGTAAACAATAGTGAATTATTTTACCATCTTCATAGATGATGCATATCTTTTCTCCATCTGCATTCCAAACCATATCCGTAACCACTGACTTGTTGCGATTGTTTATCATTTCCTCAAACCAGGAACCTACATAATTTAGTGAATTTAATGTAACTAATAACAAAACTATATGTATTTCCACAAAAAAATATTTTTCTCTTTAAGAAGTATTTTACCTTTGTATAACATCCACACAGTAATAAGCCCATATTGATCACTCGATGTCAATTTTTGGTGTGGGCCTTCATTCCAAGTGATAACTTGAACTGCACCTTCATAGCGGATTCAAAATTATTATTACCTAACTTTAACTGGTTTATCTATGAATTATTTTAATTGCTTTGAACACGTTTAGATAAAATGCTACTCAGTTACTACTTACCATTGTGACCTTCAAGAGTTTGGTTCATTGATAAATTGCTCGGAATTTGAGCTCCTCTTTGGTCACTGGTTGATTTACCTTCAAGAGAACAATAATTTAATGGACAAAACAAAATGCACCGACTTTTAAAATAACTTTTCTTAATGGTAGGGTATTAATATAAATACATATAGTTCTGTATAAATTATACCAGAATCTAATCTGAGAACTTTGAGCAGACCATCATCCCCTCCACAGGCTATGTATCCCTGATCTTTATTCCAAGACACACAGTGCAGTTTGGTATTGTTTGGTATGGCAATCTAAAAAAACATACATTTGAAATGGCTTCTAAGTAATCAACAATATTTGTGGAACCATTCTGATATTTAAATAATCTTTTACAGTTCACAACATAATATCACGCATATTTCATGGTCATTAAATTGTTAAAATCGAACGTATCAGTAGCATTTTCCACAAACAGGGTAGGGGCAAGGTTCCACCTGGGCGCTGAGGGCAGGCACAATTTCCACAAAAAATGAACAGAATTTGTCAATGGGATTCAAAGAATCGATTTGTGAAACAAATGGAATCTCTTCCCCTTTTAAAAACAACATACTTGGGGCCCTGTAAAATTTTACAAAAGAAAATGTAGACTGGCTTTTCAATATTTGGGATTTCTTTTTAAACTTTTTAAAGTTTGTAAAACTTTACAAAAGAAAATGTAGACTGGCTTTTCAATATTTGGGATTTCTTTCTAAACTTTTTAAAATTTGTAAAACTTTTAAAATTTTCCGAAATTTTCCAAAATTTAAAAACTTTACAAGATTTGCTTTTTTTTAAAAAAAAAACTGGAAAATTTTCCAAGATTTGCAAAACTTTTTAAAAAAACTGAAATTTTTCCAAAATTTGTCAAATACAGCATATACAGTGAGGGTCAAAAGTGATTACACTCTTACAAATTCTAAATTCCAATCTCTATAACTTACTAACCCATTGATGAATTTTTAAGAAAATTTAAAATGATGTGCTACATTAATGCAGTTTTATGTTTTATGTGGAATTAATTGATAATTTGTATGATGTATCAAATTACGGAAAATAGCATAAAATAACGGAATATTAAAAAGTCATTGCACCTTTTTTTTCAATTTATTCATCAAATTATCATGAATGATTTGAAAATTTAGTATTTTGTTGGTTCTCCCTAATACTCAATGTGAATTTATAATATATTTCACTTTTTAAATTTTTTTATTGTGCTCGACTGTCATAATTTCATTACATCATTTATGAGCGGCCCTACTTAAGAGGGTTTGATTGATCTGCTAGCTCGCTTGCCCATATCTGGTACTACCTAGCGGCAGTGTCTTTATCTCAAGTCCATGCACAGAGATTTGCAAGACAAAATTTGCACAAATTTATCCATCTCATGCATATTCCAGTTATGATGATTATGAATTTGAAAGATATGCAAACTTATAGACAAACACAACATTGCGTTGCCATAGCAACGCAGCCAGCATGCATTGTACTTAATGTATTCATATGTGGTACGCTATTTTTGCTATCGAACTACCGTAATAAGATATTACCTTTTTGCTTAAATATACAAACATCTTCTGGATCGTCTGTTTCGATTATTACAATGCTTTCTTTAAGTTAATGATTTGATTACGCAGCA
>JAQGBX010007527.1:0-11343 GCA_034698745.1 Megaphyllum sjaelandicum | reverse complement strand
ATTTTCCACCTTTCTAACGTGAGGCTCTATATTGAACCAATCAACGCGTTCGTGCGCATCTGCGTTTAGTTTCCAATTTGAATTTGGCGCACATTCGATCGATACACCCCAGACGGCCATGAGTGACCCCTTAGGTGATCGACCAATAGGAGGGCTAGGATTCCCATGGTGGGCGGAGCTACAAACGGATGCACGTGGATTTCGGCGCATGAAGCAGACCGGATTCCAAAATGGCGCAGCTCTAAATGTATTCGATCCCGGATCAGGCCTAACGTGAGCTTCTTTTTCAAATTCGTTTGAAGTCATCAAATTTATCTGAAGAGTTAATGAATTAGCGTAATCGAAGGGCTGCGTACGAAGGAGTCTCGCGTTTTTTCGGTGTTATTTTCGTACGAAGAGGTGGTGACGTCATTTTACGGAAGTGGTTGGAGCGAGCAGGCTTCTCCATTTACTTTCGTCGCAAAAACCATGGCTGGCAATTTGGACGATCAAATCGTGGAATTTATAAATTATTACAAAAACAAATTGGACGGAAATATCGACGAAACCGAGGTGAGTTAAACGCGCAGTCTGGAAACGCTCGTTTTCTCTCCCTTATTCGTTTTTCTGTCGGTGTATTTTGAGTGAACCAGTTGGCCTGTGATAAAAATACATCTCATATTTCTGAACTGTTTTTTTTAAGGCTGTTCGAGTATTGGAAAAATTAAAGAAAGTACGCATGACTCAAGATTATTTAAAGGTAAGTCTACTGAATTAACATATGTCATCCTGTTTGCACGTTCGGCGTTTTGAATCGCTGTTCGGTGGGGGGTTAAACGTTCGTGTAAACACAGCTGAGCTTATGCCTTATTCAGTATTTCTTCCAAAATTATGCCCTACTTTATAAAAAAAAAAACGAGATCTATCTGCTCTTAATCACCAGCGTTTACTGGTCGATATGCAACCAGCAAACTCGGTGGAATAGGACTTAATCGATAAACTGCCTCAAGGAATGTAAAATCCCCCAATTTTTGTAGGTCAAAGCAAGCAAACAGGATATTCACCTCCCCTCTGTTTTTAACCCATTGTATTGTACGTTGTTGGACATATTTCCTCTAATATCCTCCTGATGACATGTTAACCTTTGGTCAAACTTGTCCACTGCGTGGCTTTGTTAGCCTTTGGCCAGCATGACCACATTGAAAACCCATTTTTAGATCTGACTTAATTGTAAAAACAGGTGCAATACCTCTCCTAAATTAAGGACTGAAAATGGTATGTACATGTAAATACGAAGTAAACTTTGTAAATTTGATATAAATTTAGCGTATTTAGCTAAAGTTATTTTGGGAATATGTCAGGCAGTTTATCCAAGAAATCTTATTTTATTTGATACGAAATTTTACAGAACTATGTAATTTAAGATATTGTGCTTATTTAAATTGTAGCTTGAGTTGTAATTTATAGGAATTTGTGAGGCAGTTTATGAAGAAATGTTATTTTACCTGATATAAATCCTATATTTTTTGGTAATGTAAGAAATTTTAATATTGAGCACTTGTACTATAGCACAAAATTTGAGATGTAATTAACCCTCTATACTGTTTACTATGTAGCTAGATAGTATGCTGGAAATTTGGAAGCTACTCCTGTTAAAATTAATACTTACTTTGAAACCATTTTTGTCCAGCGTAGCGGATCTTTCCCCATTTATGAATGTGTAGCCATGGTCGAATTTTCTCGCATTAAGTTGAGAGGTTAATTTGCGTAAACTAGGTGCTGTTAGAAATTGCTCAAACTCACAATTTTTTTTACAGCATACCGGAGTTTTCAAATCACTGAAGTCTTATATCAGATGGCCGGGAAAAGTTGGAGAAATGGCGAAGGACTTGGAGAAAAACTGGAGCAATGGCGTACTTCAAAAAGAAAAGAAATCTTCGAAAAGTGAGAAAAGTGAAACCACGCATCGCAACAACAACCACCGTTCCAGTAAATCTACTTCCCCTGATGATGATGATGATGATGAGCAGCAGGAGGAGCAAAGAACGAAAAAGAGGCCCCACTCCAAGGAACACTCGTCTCGACCTGCCGAGAAAAAGGTGAAAGTCAGCGTGGACGTTGTGAAAAGTTCCAGCAAGAAGTTGCCGGAACCGGTCGCGTGTTTCGAGGAGAAACTTTTTGACAGTCCGGCGGTCATAAAAAGGGTTAGCCACGACAAAACCTCCAAAAAAGACAAGCAGTGCTCGAACGGAGATAAGCAGAAAAATCAGAAGAAGAGTTCCGACTCAAAGACCGCGGCCAAGTCTTCTTCTTCTTCTTCTTCTGGCCATAGTTCGAAGAAGGAAAGTCGTAACAGCAGCAGTTCTAGATCCAATGACTCGAAAAGTTCAAGTTCGGCCACTTCCTCCAAAACCAGTGACAGTACGAAAAAAAGTCGTGACTCGAACGTTTTTAAACTACCCGTACGTGAATCCCACGAGTTGCCGTCGCTGCCCAAAGAATTGAACTTAAACGGGCCGACGACTTCGGAGAAAAGCAAGAAACCCGCAAAGTCCAAAGACTCTTCTTCCAAAAACAAGAGTACGGTCAAACTCACCAAGGCGGCCACCGAGGAAGGATTCGACGCCAGCATCGCTTCTTTCGACGAGTGCCTCGGCATCCCGGACTACACTCGATCCGTGAAGAAGAAGAAGCCCAATCCGGTGATACCCACCCCCGTGAAGGAATTCACCATCGCACCCTGTTCCAGTAATTCGAGACGGAAGAAGGAGACGCCTTCTTCGACATCATCCTCAAAATCATCGGAAAGATCTTCATCACCTTACGTTGTCAAGACGGAAAGATCCTCGCCTCCTTTAGTTCCAAGAGTGAGTATCTCGTCCCGAGATTTGTTTTTAGATGTAAAATTAATGATCGAAATGCAGGGTTCCCCCTGACCTGAAAAAGTCGGGAATGTCAGATGTTTGCTTATTTTTTTATTTCAATTTTTTTACGATGTTAGAAATCCACCATTCAAGAAAACGTGCTGTCATTAACCCTTCCTGAAATCCAACCGAACTATAAGCCGTTGAGGACGGCCATGCTGGACGTTTATGTTCCGAGGCCGATAAAGAAGAGTAAGTTGTATTTCTGTTTTTTCCTGAAATTTGTTTCTTGAAATTACGCAAATGTCTTACACGTTTTCTTTCATTTATTTAGACACTGAAAATAGCGACGGGGCGTTTCTCATCAGCTCCAGGCACAACAGGACCCAGGTTTTCTCAGGACGTCGCCAGGGTTTAATGGGCGTGCCCAAGCTCTTCGACCTTTGCATCAAAGTCCTGCAGGAAAACATTGACGGTATGTGTAGGAAAATATTGGCATTGAAAGGTATGGATTAACTTATAGGATGTGACCTACGATGACATTAAGTCGGGGTTTGTCCGTATCGTTAATTTCTGGCAATATGTATATATGGAAACTAATGTTTGCAATTTTCGTTTTCAGATATAAGTTACACCGGACTTCCTTGCGACGTACTTCAACCGGTTTTAGAGAAATGTACGGCCGTTCAATTGTTTCAACTCGAATATTACAATCCTGTGAGTATTGAAAGCTAACCTTTTTTCCTCGTTTTTTCACTACTCTGAATACCGGATTTTAATTTCGGTCGTAAACTTACACTCGTTCGCTTTTTCTTTTTAGCATCTCGTGGACGATACCGGCGCGTTGTGGGAAAAACATTGCGAGCGAGAGTTCAAAGGGCAGAAAAGGGACGAGCACGAAACTTGGAGGGATTTATATCTGGTACGTATTTTAAAGATTTTCTCGATTAGATAAAAGATGGATTAAGCTTATTGATGATCGTATTCTAAGAATTTTGGCCTTCGTTGCAACTCGCCGCATTACTTACTAATCTTGAACTCGTCCGTTTCAATTTTTAGAGACAAATAGATGAACGGGCCGAAAAGCTGAAGAGAGTCACTGCCCTTATATCGGCTTCCGTTGCCAAGTCAGTGCCCGGTAAGTTTGCGGATTGCGTTTGCGGATTGAAATCGTACACTTTCGTCAATCTAATTTTGTTATCTGTTGTTTTCTTCTTTACCTCTAGTGCGACAAACTAAGATGACCGGTATGGATTGTCCCGTGAAGCCACCTCGTAACATCGCGAGGTTACAAGCCAAGAACGGAACGTCCGAACAAAACATCAAGGCGGTCAGCAAACGTTCAACTCTGAAGCAGCAGCTAGCTATGCCTCCTCCTGGCGCCGATCTCGTACCTGCCACTCCACTTCCTGGAACTTCGTCTTCAGGAAATTCTCAGCAAAAAGCCCGTAAGTATACGTAAAAATGTCCAGCCGATGCGAACGGGTTTTCTAGCGCCGAAATCTTTCCCACGAAAATGCAACTCTATGATAAAATGTGTAATGTTTTTTTTGTTTTCTTTTTCTTGCAGCCGTTAAAAAGGTGGCGCCTCTGATGCAAAAGGCTCTAAAGTCCATGAAAAGCCGATATCGTCGTTAGACGAACAGCAACGCGTCGTCTTTGCTTTTTGATAGTAGCCAGGTGGGAAGTCCACTTTTTACATATTTATCCCTTCATCGGGAAAAGATTTATTTTTTTTTTGTCTTTTTTTTGTTTGTTTGTTTTTTAAATTTTCCCCGAATACCACGAATTTTTCCCTCCAAAAATCGAGTTTTCAATTTAGCACAACACCCTCTTTTTCCCCTAGAAAATCATCTCATTAATCATCCCTTTCTCCGAAAGATCGATCGTGAAAATCGTGTGAAACGTAATTTATCGAAAAGTAAATTTAGCTGGGAAAAATGT
Source organism: Megaphyllum sjaelandicum (assembly GCA_034698745.1). Taxonomy (NCBI): domain Eukaryota; kingdom Metazoa; phylum Arthropoda; class Diplopoda; order Julida; family Julidae; genus Megaphyllum; species Megaphyllum sjaelandicum. Next base: position 6,556 of record JAQGBX010007527.1, on the reverse strand, counting down.
GTTTTTAAACTGCGAAACTATGAGGCGGGTTGAGTTAACTTGATCTGAAATTCAAAAAGGAAATCCCAAACGTTCGTTCCTATTGGTTCGATGCGTGAAAATGTATTACACCACAAAATCATCGATGTACTATTGTATAAAATTACTTTCCAGTGACAAAATCATTGATACTATTGTATAAAATTATGTTCCGGTGACAGAAACTTTGGTAGTACTATATAAAATTACTTTTGATCCAAAAAAAAATAGATACAATTGATTTAAATTACTTACGGCTATGAAAATCATTGATATTTTTATATGAAATTATCTTCTGTTGCCAAAATCATTGATGCTTTTTTGTAAAATGATGTTCGGTTTACAAAATCAATAATACATTTACATAAAATTATGTTTCGGTTACAAAAACATTTGATACTATTGTTTGAAATTACTTTTGGATAACAAAATCATTGATACTATTGTATGAAATTACTTTTGGAATAAAAAAAAAAACATTGATACTTTTGATTTAAATTACCTTCGGCTAATAAAATCATCGATACTATTGTATGAAATTATCTTTTGGTGACAAAATCATCGATACTTTTGTGTAAAATTGCGTTTTGTATGAGGCGTATGAGAAAAAAATCAATGATTCTTTTGTGTGAAATTACTTTTTGTATGAGACGTATGAGGAAAAATCAATGATACTTTTGTGTAAATTTGCCGACTGATGACAAAATCATCGATACTTTTGTGTGAAATTACTTTTTGTAAGAGGCGTATGAGAAACTTAAATTTGCTAAACCCGTACGAAAATGGTGGGTGAAAATTGCTACGTTGAAAAACGATTTTCGACGAACGGGAAGAAATTTTTATGAGAAACTTGTCACCCTTACGTGTACAATTGGTTTGTATATAACTCGGAGTGATCTTTACTTGAAACGAGATAAATTCTACTTTGAAATGATCCGGTCTCTAGACAATCGTTTAATTTTGCATTTGCAAAGTTCCCGCGTTTAGTCTTGTAGCAGATTTGCAAGTTTGCCGAAGGAAATCCGGATTCTTGGGAGATTCAGGTTTGATTTTGTACTTTTTGCGATTAGTTTTGTAGTTTTTGAAAAGTATCGTGCAGATTTTCGTATTTGCAACGTTCCCGTGTTAGTCTCATAGAAAATTTGCAAGTTTGCCGAAGAAAAACCGGATTCTTGGAGATTTAGGTTTGATTTTGAATTTATCGTACTTTTGGTGAACAGTTTTAAGTGTTCCAGTCATCGTTTCTATTTCTACGAATTTTTTAGTTATTTTTGGTTCCTTCTGTCATTTTTTTCCAATGTCTGATCAGTTTTTTTGTTACAGGTTCTTTTTTGAGTGTCGACTCTTAAGTACCTTATTAATTCTGTCTGCTTTGCATTTGTCCGCATGTCACGAGGTAATTATTAAGTTTTCTTCCAAACAGTTCATTCCATATAATTAAGTTACGAATTAACTTTTTACTGAAAGACAGTAAAAGCTATGTAGATTCGAGATTTACCTTTTAGGTAAGTTTCAAATCACTAGGTAAATTTTAAGAATTCTAGGTAAATTTCCAAATATGTTTAAACAGTTCACTCCATATAAGTTACGAATTACCCGGGATAAAACCGGCGCCGATGGTTGAGTGGGTTACGCGCTTGCCTCTCGATCAAAACTAGCGGGGCTCGCTCTCTGGTCGAGGTTGGTGAGAATTTTGAGGATGTGCAAAAATTCTGTAAATGGCGGCTCTTTCGGATAAGAGTTTAAACCGAGGTCCTGTGTAGATCCCGTTTGATCTCTACACGTTAAAAATCCCTCTTGTAGGGGTGGAAGTCCCCCCCTCGTTGGCAAAATTCCCAGTTAGGTGATGCTGGCACATCCCCTGGCGTTGGTGTTTAGCCCTTGTGTGCAGAAATAGGCCAACATTAAAAATCCACCAACCAACCAACCCGGGATAATTCGTATGGCACAACAGCGAGCATGGAGAATCTTCCAAAAATACCCCACTGGCATCAACCTCCTGGTCTTCAAGCGGACCCAGGCAGCTGTTGGACGCATGCTCTGGCAGAGTCAGCATGGGCCTGGAGATCATTTGTCTCCAGTATCACGTCCTCAGACTGTCAGCTCACAAGTTGTCTGGGATAGGATACGCAAGATCCAAGGTAAGTTTCAGCAGCCAGCATTGTCCATCCTCTCCCAGGCGGGTTCCCCAATTGGTGATGTGTCATTTCTGATGCTCTGGGGCGGTCCTTCGCCCACTGCTCCAGTGATGACCATTACTCTGCTGTTTTCTTGAGAGTCAAGGCTGATGTAGAGAGGGTCGTATTGTGCCCTGATACCAGGATGGTGCTGGCCTACAACCAGCCCTTCTTCCTGGTTGAGCTCCGTACTGCCCTTGCTCGGTCAACACCTACTTCCGTGGGCCCCCGATGATGTCCACAACGCCATGTTGGTGAACCTGCCTCCCCATATCCTCACATCACTTTTATTCCTTTACAATCGCATTTGGTCAGAGTGAAGCTTCCCCTCCACTTGGAAGGTATCTCGAAACTAATAACCTCCTCCCCTCGGAGCAATTTGGCTTCCGGCGCTGCCACTCCACAGTGGACCTACTGCGGTTGGAGACGGCTGCCCGGGAGGCATTTGTTCGGAGCGAGCACCTCTGTGTTTTCTTTGATTCGGAAAAGGCTTATGGGTACGCATTCGTTGGCACTTAGAAGTAAGAAAGTTAATTTTTTTACCACTAGCGACAACCAGCGGCAAACAATTGGTAATGCATTTAAATTACCAATTGTTTGCCCGCTGGTTGGTGCTCTAGTGGTCAAAAAAATTAACTTTCTTACTTAAATTATTAAAATGAAAAATAGTAATATCAACTTGCCTTTTAAATTTACGTAAGGACCGAAAATGGTATGTAAATACGAAGGAAACTTTGTAAATTTCATATAAATTTAGCGTATTGCTTAGCTATGTTTTTAAAATTTTATTTGGGAATATGTCAGGCCGTTTGTCCAAGAAATTTTACAGAATTTAAGATATATACTGTACTTATTTAAATTGTAGCTTGTGTTGTAATTTATGGAAATTTGTTAGGCGATTTAAAAGGAAATGTTATGTAGTTTGAGTATGTATGTAGTTTGAGTTGTACGGTATTTTACGGAAATTTGTGAGGCAGTTTAGAAAGAAATGTTATTTTACCTAATATAAGAAAATTTAACATTTAGCAGTTATGATATAGTACATTATTTGAATTATAATTAACCCTCTATATTGTTCACTCTAAAAATGTAGCTTGAGTTGTAATTTATGGAAATTTGTTAGGCAGTTTGCAAAGAAGTGTTATTTTACCTGATTTAAATCCTATGTTTACTGAAAATGCTAGAAATTTTAAAATTTGGCGGATTGCTCAAATTTTTTTTTACATGACATATGTAGCCTAATTATCTATAAAACAAAATTCAGCATGTCATGCGTGAAATGTGAATTTAGTTTCTTTTTATGTTTACTTTTTTTGTTTTGTATTTTCATTTAATTTATAAACAAACAAGGAACTCTTAACAACTTATGGATCAAATGTTTCCCCATTAGAAAAAAAACATTGTTAGGAAGCAGGTGTTGTTTTAAATTTTTTAAACTTTTAAATTCTTGACATAATACTATGCTGACAATTTGGAAGCAACTCCTGTTCTGATTTTTAAAAAAATTCTTTGGCATTTTTGAGTGAATTTAAAAGTTTTTAACGTATAAGTTTACTGGTAAATTTCACCATTAATGAATGTATAGCCAGGGTAGAATTTTATCGCATTAAGTTGAGAGATTAATTTGCGTAAACTAAGTGCTGTAAGAAATTGCCCAAACTAATAACATTTTTGTTCTTTTACAGCATACCGGAGTTTCCAAATCGCTGAAATCTTACGTTAGAACGCCGGGAAAAACTGGAGCAATGATGTACTTCGAAATGAAAAGAATCTTCGAATAGTGAAAGCTCTCATCGCAACAACAACCACCGTTCCAGTAAATCTACTTCCCCCGAAGATGATGTTGAGCAGCGGGAGGAGCGAAGAGCAAAAAAGAGGCCCCACTCCAAGGAACACTCTTCCCGACCTGCTGATTTTTATCAGCAGGTCGAGAAGAGTGTTCCTCGAGGTGAAAGAGGTGAAAGTCAGCGTGGACGTTGTGAAAAGTTCCAGCAAGATGGTGCCGGAACCGGTCGCGTATTTCGAGGAGAAACTTTCTGACAATCTGGCGGTCATAAAAAGGGTGAGCCACGACAAAACCTCCAGAAAGGACAACAAGCAGTGCACGAACGGAGATAAGCAGCAAAACCAGAAGAAGAGTTCCGACACAAAGACCGCGGCCAAGTCTTCTTCTTCTTCTTCTTCTGGCCATAGTTCGAAGAAGGAAAGTCGTAGCAGCAGCAGTTCTAGATCCAGTTACTCGAAAAGTTCAAGTTCGGCCGCTTCCTCCAAAACCAGTAACAGTACGAAAAGAAGTCTCGATTCGATCGTTTTTAAACTACCCATACGTGAATCCCACGAGAAAAGCAAGAAACCCGCAAAGTTCAAAGACTGTTCTTCCAAGAACAAGAGTACGGTCAAGCTCACCAAGGCGGCCACCGAGAAAGTATTCGACGCCAGCATCGCTTCTTTCGGCATCCTGGACTACACTCGATCCGTGAAGAAGAAGAAGCCCAATCCAGTGATTGCACCCTGTTCCAGTAATTCGAGAAGGAAGAAGGAGACGTCTTCTACGACATCATCCTCGAAGTCATCGGAAAGATCCTCCTCACCTTATGTCGTCAAGATGGAAAGATCCTCGCCTCCTTTAGTTCCAAGGGTGAGTATCTCGTCCTGAGATTTGTTTTCAGATGTATAGTTAATTATCGAAATACAGGGTTCCTTTAGACTTGGAAAAGTCAGGGAAGAATGGTTTATTTTGAAAGTCAGGGAAATTCAACGCAGTCATCCATGGCTACCCAAAATTAATACCTCTACAAGGTATGAGCTTCTACGAGGAGCCCGTTTTCCGTGTAGAAGTTTGCAAAAAATTTTCACATTTTCGGCATAGAGATTTGCAAAATTTTTCACGTTTTCCAGGTACAAATTTACACAATTTTCCACGTTTTCTGAGTATTAATTTGCAAATTGTTCATGTTTTCTGATTCAAAATTTTCATGCAATTGTTTTTAAAACAAAAAGAAAAAAATTATTGTTAATTTTCAAAATTGTCGATAGTATATTAAACAAATATTTTTTCAGCTGTCAAGTTCTTGTCTTTTTGAAAACCTGGAAAAATCAGGGAAGTTGAAAATTAAATGTCTGGGGGGAACCTTGAAAAAATTCAGCATGTCATGCGTGAAATGGGAATTTATTTTCTTTTCATGTTTACTTTACTGTTATATGTTTACTTTACTTTACTGTTTATGTTTACTTTTGTTATTTTTGTATTTCCATTTAATTTGTAAACAAACTGGGGAATCAGATGTTTCCCCATTAGAAAAAAAAACATTGTTAAGAAGCAGCTGTTGTTTTACATTTTAAACTTTTAAAAATCCTGACATAATAGTATGCTGGAAATTAATTTGAGAGATTAATTTGCGTAAACTAAGTGCTGTTAGAAATTGCTCAAACTAATAATAAATTTGTTCTTTTACAGAATACCGGAGTTTCCAAATCGCTGAAGTCTTACATCCAGGTCAGAACGCCGGGAAAAGTTGGAGAAATGGCGAAGGACTTGGAGAAAAACTGGTGCAATGGCGTACTTCGAAATGAAAAGAAATCTTCGAAAAGAGAAAGCTCCCATCGTACGTACAACAACCACCGTTCCAGTAAATCTTCTTCCCCCGAAGATGATGTTGCGGTCGCGTATTTTGAGGAGAAACTTTTTCACAATTTACAAGGACCGAAAATGGTATGTAAATACGAAGGAAACTTTGTAAATTTGATATTAATTTAGCGTATTGATCAGCTATGTTTTTAAAAATTTTGTTTGGGAATATGTCAGGCAGTTTGTCCATGAAATTTTATTTTATATGATACGAAATATTACTGAACTATTTCATTTAAGATACCTTACACTCTAAATTTGTAGCTTGAGTTGTAATTTATTGAAATTTGTTAGGCGTTTTACAAAGAAATGTTATTTTACCGTATTTAAATTGTTATATTTACTGATAATGTAAGAAATTTTGAAATTGTGCAGATTACTCCACATATGTAGTTTAAGTTGTATTTTACGGAAATTTGTGAGGCAGTTTAGAAAGAAATGTTATTTTACCTAATATAAATCCTATATTTTATGGTAATGTTAGAAATTTTTAAATTGTGCAGATTGCTCATTGCATATATGTAATTAACTGAGAAAAAAACGTTAAAATTATCTTAAAAAAGTTTAGCATGTCATGCGTGAAATGGCAATTTATGTTATTTTTTTTATTTACTTTTGGTGTGTTGTATTTCCATTTAATTTGTAAACGAACTGGAAACTGCAGCAACTTATGGATCAAATGTTCCCACACATAGTAGAATGCTGGAAATATGCTTTTCCGTTCAGACTTTTA
>JAQGBX010007526.1:0-11344 GCA_034698745.1 Megaphyllum sjaelandicum | reverse complement strand
TGGTGACGTCACGTGTCTGCCCAGGCGGAGGTAGACAACTGGAAAGGTGCGCATCACGCACCTATGGCGGATTGATATGCCACTCACCTGAGGGTGGGGAACTCGTTTTTTCTTTGTTGTTACCTTCTTCTGTGACCTGTTCTTGACCTGAATGGACGTGCAGCAAGCGTGCTCACGTCGCCATTTTTGTCTTTGTTCATGGAATAAAGTTTAGTTCGTTAATTTATTCACTCGCATCGATTTATTCATCACCTTTCATACCCAATTTATTTCTGCTATTTTTTTTAAAAATGGCTATATATTCTTAAAGTATTCTAAAATAGATATCAATTAAGAAATTAATTACTTTTTTGCTGGGTTATTGTAAAAAAATTAGTATTTGAGTTTATGAAGTAAAATGTTTGTTTTCCAGAAATCTAAAATTCTTAGAACTTACAATAGGTAAACAATATGATACAACCCTACTTATGATACATTTCAAAACAATTGATGCAAAGGAGTTTTGTGCGCTTTTCAATTTGGTTTTTCACACATTGTGTGCATTGCCTGCGTGTCCCACTGCCAATTGGAATGTGCTCTCCAATGTCCAGAAAGGAATTCTTTGCTGCTGGTCTGCCTCGTCCAACTTTGTTACGTGATGGATTGGTCTTCTGGATAGACTTTCCCAAATGTACTATAGCTTCAGCCAAGCTGCATTTGAATTCCAGTTGTTGAATATTTTTCCTTCTAGAAGCCAGCTGATTACTTAGAATCCAACAGTTGACCATATTCATATCCAATAGTCTAACAAATACACGGTGCCACCATTTTGAGGACTTTCGGCTGTGTTTATAGTATTTGATGTTTTGATCAGCACGATCCACTTCACCCATATATGCATTGTAATCCACAATTATTTTTGGGGATGGTATTTCTATTTTGGAGCTATCTTTTTCTTTTCTCTAAACCTTTCATTATTATGGCAGTTGCTCAGGAGAAATACATCTTTTCTCCAAATTTTCTCCAAACATTTCATTATTATGGCAGTTGCTCAGGAGAAATACATCTTTTCTGTCCATCCATTTCACTGCAATGGTTTTTTGGTTGACTTGAAATTCAGTTGCACCTCTGTTTAGCTGCTGCATTAGTTTTGGAACATTCTTGCGTGTTTTGTTAACTGTTCCAAATGCAGGCCTGGAAATGGCATCTACAAGATTCACGGAGGTAAAAAACGATCAAAAATGACAGCTGTACTTGGATTCCTTATTGTATTACTCAACTTCAGGATTACTCGTTCTCCAAGCGATTGGGAATTTGTCGATTGATTTTCTTTTTCACAGTAAATGTTCGGGTCATATGTATAACCTTAAAAGGAATCTGAGCATTGCCATATTTTGATTATTCTTTTGACTGGCTTCAGTGGCAAATATTGCTTCAAAGCAGGCCTTCCTTTGAATTTCGTCATGCTTTCATCAATTGCATGACTAGAAGAATCTGAAAATGCTGCAAGAAATCTTTCTTTGAAACAGTTGACTTCTTCAATGTAATACACTTTAGGTGCATCATTTGGTTAGTCTGGCAGATTGAAGTACAATTTTGAGTTGATAAATTCAAAACGATTTCTAGAAATAGCTTTTTCAACAAATTCATTGCCCATCGACTCATGCTGGCTCCAGAAATTGCGCATATTTGGAAGCCTGTGGTATGACATAACTATGTTGCATCCAAGATAGACAAAGTTCTCCCAAATCCAGTAATTCCATATTTTTCTTCTGGGTGACGTTATGTTTTATCCTGCCATTGGTGCATTGTGTAATAAACATTACAAGGGATTAAGGAAATAACTTGTGAAATACTTCCAGTGGTGTTGAATGTCGTTTCAACTTTGCAGTGACTATTCCATTCGTATTAGGCAATAGTCTCTTTCTTGGCTCAAAACCATCAGAAACATCATTCCAGGTAATTTAATCAGTTGTCAATGTTGGCATTGTAGATATCCATTTCTGATTCACTAGATTCTTCAGTGTAATATTCTTCTGAGTCTTCAGAAGAATCATTTGGTACATAAGTCGTCTGAATCTGATGATGAAGTATCAATTATCATCACACGTTTATGTTTATAAAACCTGTTAGTCTATTTCTAAATAATAATAAAACCATAGTGTCACAAACTAAAACATAAAAATGTTTGAGTTTTTGTGTCCTACTGTGACACATATGTCCCAACAACTCAAGTCTATATGTCCCACTGGGACATATGTGTCCCACATGCAAAAATATAGAAAAACATGAAGAAAATCCCTAAAAAAATCAGGATATATCAGTGGAACACTACAGATATGTTCAGATTCATGCTTTCTAAACACAACACATGCATAATTCATTGATAATTACCAGGATGTTTGTTGATTAGGATGAAGCGTGTGTAAAAATTATCAAAGCACTTGTACCAGACAAGCTTGCATGAAGAAATCCAGGTCACAGAATGCCATCTAGTGGCACAAAGTTGAACCTACTTAGACAGGCTTCAATTCAAATGTTAAACATCAAACATTAAAAGCCAATTGTGGGACATATTTATCCCAGCGGGATTTTTTGAAGTTGTGCTGGGACACATGGCTAAGCTTCGGTCACAATCTAAGGACGAGCTAGAGACAACCATTTAAAATTTCTGGAATGAAGTAACACCAGATAAATGTAAAAACTTGGTAAAACAAATGCCAAATCATATTGCTGCTGTTTTAAAAGCCATAGGTGGCCCAACGCATTTTTAATTTGATGTGGTCTAATACTTTTGTCCTGTGTATCTCTTGGTCTAATACTTTTCTCCATGGATGTTTTTGTAAAATATTTTTTTAAAATTTTGTTAAACAGATGCAGAAATCATGTCAACTTTATATTGTCAAGTTTCGAAATTATTCAAAGAGTTTTTGGGACATTGCAACTTTCTGTGCTGGTGGTCTAACACTTTTGGCCGGGGGTTGTATGTCCTGTTGGGTATGAAAGGGTTAAAATTCAAATTGAGGTATTCTAGGATCTCTCAAACTCCCCTCACTCCCTTGTCGCCAGTTTTCGCCACTGAGCCAACCCCTTTTCCCAAAAATGGCCACGTAGTTTATGGATAAGCCCTAAGCATGCATGCTGCACGTCCATTATGTTCAAAAGCAGGCAGAAAAGGAGAAGGTAAGGCAAGGAAAAGACATGTTTCTTCGCTAGGGCAGACGCGTAATCTTACTAGGCCAGCACATCAATTGTTCAATAAATTCGTCAAAATCTGCCATGTTAAATTCTAGAACAGGCGTAAAATTTTTAACATCTTCCAAATACGAACTTGTCAAATTTTCTAAAATATTTTAGGCATTTTTTTACATTTTCTATTTTAACAAAAAAAGGAACTATTTGTAAGTCACAGTTCTACAGGGAGAACTTCTAGTGACAAAAGGTGCGTTTTTGGACTGTGGGCCCTCTCCCATAATACTCCGCACATCGCTGTGTAGACTCTTTGTCCTTTATCTCCCATAGTTCTTTATCCAGTTTTGGAACTGGGATGCTGTAAACTTTGCTGATGTGTCACAAATGTAATTTGCTTTTGGGATTTTTGGATTGATGTCCATGAATGGTGTGCTTTAGCAATGCCATCTTTTTCCTTTGGACAGCATGCAACGTTTAGGAAAAACAAATCGAGTAGGCTTACTGCTTAGTTGATTTGCTATTTTGCTTCAAGGAAGAGTACTGTTAACGTTCACTGTTTGTTATTCATGGAACTGCAGATGAATTGCTTTGAAGCACTCACTGTAGAATCCCTGTAGATGCACTTAACTGTAGAATTAGTTTTGAACTATTGTAGAAGATGCAAATAAAACACATGGTATGTAAGGATAATCCTCACTGCACGAAAGCACTGACTTGCAGACACTGGCAAAATAAAAGGAAAATTTGAAACAATTTCCTTAAGAAGAAAAACTAATAGATTCTTCCTATATTTTATTAAAATATCATTGTTTTTAGGTCAGTTGCCTTTGGACAATACAACTATCTTTTTAGACAACTAAATATGCAAGAAAACATGAATATTCTGATAATTAAAACAATAATTACAACAACAACAATATATTTGTCTACCCAGATCACCAAATAGGTTTCCAAAAACTCCAGCAAATGAAAAATCATCAGGGACATAACTTGCAATTGAGCTTGCATAGGTATTGTTTATACCTTTGATTACAATGGCTGGATCTTCCAAACAGACTGTTTTGATCCGGTGAGTGAACCTACCTGGTTACACTTGGATCCACTGTTTGTATCACTGGTACCCAGCAAGAGCTGTTATTGTCCTTTTGTTGAACAGGCCACACATTTTATTGACTGAGTCATTTTTCACATATTCTTGATGTACATTCACTTATCTTAGTAGCCATATATAATTGCAATTCTTTCTATTCATTCTTACAAATGAAAAAAATGATCTAAAACAACAAAACTTTGCCAAAAAAAACTATTAAGCACAAAAACGCGCAAAAAAGGTGAAAAGGAAACCACCTGGAAGAAACAGAACCCGCCACCAGTTTTTTTCTGTTTTATAACGCGTCCCAGCTTTCATTGGGACAAAACAAGCACATGTATTTTGAATTTTAATTTTAAATTTGAATTTAAAAATTGCCAATTAACCGTTCATTACCTGTACTTAGGATTTTAGGGAAAATTTGATTTTTTTTGCATTAACTTACCATTTATAACATTAAAAAGACATGTAATTTTTTATATTAATATCTTTATTGTAAATACAATAAAAATTAAGAGAACAAATGTTCCTTTAAGGCTATAAGGAAAAATTTGCAATCTAAAAAATTAAGCAGTGTGGTAATTTTTGAAACAGTTTGAAGTACCAACACATAAGAAAACTTCACATTTAGAACAAAAATAACGACTCTTGCTTTCACAATTTTCCAAACTGCATATTCTTGGTTTTTGGGGAGGCTTTGAATGTTCTACAACATGCGCTTTCATATCATAACGGATTGCAGATGAAACCGTTGGTTGCCTCTTCGCCCTGCTTCTTTTTGAGTCTTCTATCTGCTTATTTTTGCTGTTTGAAGCTGTTTCTTTATCTTGTTCTTCAGTAACAGTGGATCCTTTCAGCAAGCATTTTGCAATATCCAGGCGGAAATCTTCATAAGTTCCAATACATCCAAAACTTCTTGCAACAATGTATGAATTTACCACTGATAAGTCCAATAAGTGAAATGCCAAACGAAGATACCATTTCCTAGTTTTGACACGAATTTTTCCAAGTGCCAGAAACATGTCAGCCTTACAAACTCCACCCATAAAGGCATTGTAATTTCCAACAATGGCAGGGCGTTTGATCTTAATTTGGTGTCTGGTCTTCTTTTCGCGACGCATGCAATCATCAGCAGGTTCAACATCTTCAAAATTTGTTGCCATTAGCACAGCTCGGTTATCAAGCCATTTGCACATCATTATTTCCTGGTGTCCATCAATATATGAATCATATGATCCTCTTCCTTGTTTTTTTAGTGCATAATCTATTTGTAGAAAGCAGTCCCTAGTTTTTGCGGCATTCATTGTTGATGTGGCAAAAATTTCTTTTCTTAGCAGCTTAGAAAGCAATTCTGGTGTGCTAAAATAATTGTCAAAGTAAACCTTATGTGCGCCTGGCTTTAAGTTTGCACATAATCGAAGAACTACACACCCTGCTTCTCCAATAGCATCATCAATGGTAAATTCTGCAGGAGCTCCCTTTGCGGGTCCCTCACAGACTTCAAATTGATAGGTGTATCCTGAAATACCAGTACGCATCCACAGTTTATAACCCCACTTGATAGGTTTTCTTGGCATGTACATCTTTATATGCTGACAACCTTTGAAAGGGCACATGCTCTCGTCTATTGCCATCACAGTTTCAGCGTCAACAAGGGTTTGAAATTTATTATTCAAGTGTTCGATTAGAGGTCTCAACTTGTAGAGCCTGTCACTTTCAACAACCTTCTCATTATCATTGAAATGTAATGCCTGAAGGATTTCTTCAAATCGGTTACATGGCATTGTGCTGGCAATTGCATCCTGGCGAGTGAAAGGAGCCCAATAACGACGTCTTTGTGTCATCCTATTTATAGACATGTACATCAGTATTCCAAAAACTTTTCGAATTTCAGCTTTTGTAATTTGTGCAACTTTTTCGTCCACTGCTGACTGCTCTTTGAATGTTGAAAAGGTTTGTTTGGAATGTTATATGCTCCATTATGCTGTTGTCTAAAAAGAGCTCAAAAAATGCTAATGGTGGTGATGTTGCAGAAAAATTGTGCTGCAGATATAACAATTTAAACGATTTGTTTGCAGGTATATCCTGTCTTCTTGGCAATTTCCCCTTTCTCCAAAACCAGTCACCTCTGTGTTCTGTTGAACCAGATTCCACAATTAATGGTTGATTTGTAGTCGCTGTGTTCGTTTTCTTTGCTTGAGTTAGGCTTTCAGTTTCTCATTACTGCTGGAATCTGAATCATATGCAGCATTCAAATCTTGAATATTTGGGAGATAGTTTGGGTCATCTATGCTGTCATCATTTTCAATAACCAAATCATCTGAACTATCCCTTGCATTAAACTAATTAATTTCCGTGATATCTTTGTGTTTTGAACATCCATAGAATGACCTGTATATAAAAATTATAATGTCCTCAATTTAAATGCATTTAGTTGATCAAACATATTTTCCTTGATATTTCATAGCATGCACTTTGAAATCCTGAAGAGAACAAATGTGCCTTACATTTTTACTACTGGCATTAACCTAAGTTCCTGGAAGGAACATTTGTAACTTCTGGCAAAACGTAACGATGATTTCATCATTTCGATAAATAATTACATTCTAAGACATGCATAAGTTTCCTAAGATCCTAATTAATCTAAATCTGGCAAAAATTCCAATCAAATAACTTAATTCCATTCAGAACACGAGGCAATTTACCTTGCTGCAATGCTTGTTGAGCTGGAGGGGGTAGCCATTTTGAAAAAGTGAAACTGTACAGGATATATGCACTAATGCCATCTAGTGACTGTATGTGTAAACTGGTAGAGAAACACTTGTTCCATCTAGGCATTGGTTGGTATCTTATTTGCAAAATGGATATGTTTAAAAAATCATGAAATAAAGGAACAATTGTTCCCCTTAGGCGGTAAAGGGTTAAGGGGTTGAAACATCCTCCCACCTTCTTTTCAAAATTTAAATAAAGAAAAGAACATAGAACTAAACATTGCAGTAACCATAACGGCTTTGCTTCTTTGACACTCTGCCGCTCTGGGTTACAACTGCATGGTCTTAATCTTATGAGGCGTCTACTGAAACTGGACCCTGGTTCCTTGTTAATGCTTCTGCTGGAACTGGACCTCGGTTTCTTTGTAATGCTTCTGCTGTAACTGGACCCAGGTTCCCTTGTAACGCATCTGCTGGAACTGGACCTCGATTCCCTTGTAATGCTTCTGCTGGGACTGCACCCTTCTGCTGCTACATCCGCAATGTCGGGACCTCGAACGGATACAGCTTCTGCAACGGTCTGATCAAAACGGTATGCATGGTCATCACTTTTGCCACTATTTTAAATGTTGGTAGCGGAGAGCGCGATTTGCAGGTTAAGTGACAGGAACAGACTAAGCAGCCAATACTGTTGTGCACCTTATTTATTGATGGTTTATTTCAAAAGCAAAAGAGCACTAACAATTACAAAGAGGCATCCCAAAAGGCAACAGGAATCCGAGTGGGGGCTGTCTAGTCAGCATCCAGAGCGTGAGTGAGCACACAGGGCAAGAAAAACAAGATGGCGCTCAAAACTCATAACTCATACAAGGGTCAGGTGCAAAAAGAAAACATCCACAGTGGCACCACCAACTGGTAGGGCAAAGCACCATTAAAAATCATAACCAGGGCATCATATAGCATATAACCCTAACCATACAAAAACAAGGTATAAAATGAACGCTTAATATCCATATGCTATAACATTTGAAAACGTGAACATATAACAACTGTATGGAGAAACAAATGGGTAAACTGATACTCTCCTCTTATTTGCTTCTGTTTCCAAAATTAGACATGAAAAAGGAAAACAGAAGTGACTAGAGGCACCCCCAGCTCCCAGCCACCACTGGAACATCCCACACAGGGAGGGGGTGTCCATGTAAAGGAAGGAGAGCAAGATACAACCACTTTCCCATGTTAAATTTATTTGTTTGTTTTAGCACGATCCATGCAACATTTCAGCAGTAAGGATAACAGTAAAGTCATCTTTCCTTGGAATTAGCTCCCAATTCTCCCCAAATTCCACTAATAGTGCCTCTTCTTGTCAGAGCCAACCAGGACAATGACTCTGACTTCTGGAACTACAATGATTTTTTCTCCTTTTACTATTCACCAGATTGGCCAAGTATTCTTTTCTGAACCTTTCAGCCAGGTACTTTTTCAGCTCGTGGATTTTCTTGTTGCTTTCCTGAAGATCTTTACTGGACACCAACTCTCATTCCAGGAGTCTGGAAATGGGCAGGAAATGGCCGACTTCTCCAGGTCCTTGTTAGTTAACTGTGCAGTCCCCAGCATCTTCCTTAGCATTTCTTTGATGGAACGGATTAATCGCTCCCACCAGCCACCCCACCATGCTGCTGTGGGTGGATTAAATGACCACTGTATCCTCCTTATGGGAAGCAGCTTCTCCATTTTACTCCACTCAATCCTCTTCAAGGTATGTTGTGCCCCCAAAAAAGTGGTTCCATTATCACTTAAGATATGACTTGGAAGACCAACAAGACATGTGAAGTTCTCTAGTGAATCGAGGAACTTTTCAGAACTCAAGGAATTTACAATATCCCAATGTATGCCTCGGTATAATGCACATGTGTACAGCACAATTCAAGCTTTCTAACCCTTTTTCAAAATTAATGGGCCAGCTAGATCCACTCCCGTAGTTTAGAAAGCATACTGATTTTCCACTCAGTCTTCCGGCAGTGCCGCAGGCTAACAAAGTAGGTTTCTGCCAGTATATCTTCTGCATACTATGCAGCGAAGTATTACTCTACTGTCTTTCTTACTTTTGGGATCTAATAGCTTTCTCAGAATTTTCCTAGTACAAACTGCATTCCAGCATGGCAATTTGAACGATGTATATAGTCGATTAATTGGCGAACCAGTTCATCTTCACCTGGCAGCAACACTGGCTCACGAAACTAATAACCATCTTTGTACTGAAGACGACACTTGACATGGTACAATTTGACTTCCTTCAGGAACACATTCAAATTTCTCACATTGGGTTATCCATGTAGTAGTGCATATGCAGTTCATAAAGGAGGTCACTTTTGCCTACCTTCATCTCCTGCATCCGTAGAACAGAATCCACAACTCTGTAGTATGCTGCTTCTACAATTAGTGATGAACCGCCTGACGTAAGCCACCACTCACATTCTTAAGATATGAAGAAAATCTGGGTGTTCTGGCATGTTTCTTGTCACCAGGGAATTAGTATGTGGCTCTTTTCTTCCTTCTTATTGGTTTCTACTTCAGATTTGGGCTATTTATCTTTGGATTCTATCAGCCAAGTAGGACCCTCTTACCAGATTGACTCAAGCAGTTGAGATGGCGAACAACCTCTAGATGGAAGATCCAAGGATTCATTGAGCCAGGGATGTATCTCCAGTCATCCTTTGTACTCAGCAGACCAATTTCCCGACTTGTATTTCCTTCTATTTCCTCTTAATCCATGCAAGTGGAGTCAGTCCAATAGAAGTTCGGAGTATTGCTGTTCAGGTCTAGAGATGTCTTTTTGCATCAGTTAGGCGGGCTCCAATAACACGCCATCAACTCCAAGCTGTTAATGGTGATGCTCTTAATTATTTTCTTGTCTAGTGGGGCCAACCTCGACTTGGCTGCTACCAGCCATGCGGCTGAAGAATTGGGCTTACCAATCCTTTGTAAACTGTTTTGCTTTACGTTTGGCCTGGTATTGCTGCTCTGCCTTCCGTCTACGTAGTCCTTCTTTTTCGGTAAGGGCTACTGTTGGCTGACAGGCAATAACCCGCTGGTGGTCAAGCCGCAAGAGTTTGGCTAACTCGCGCTCCTCCTGTGCCTGTAACTCTGCCTGTTGGGCCCGCACAAAGAATTTGGCAAACTGTTTCCGTTGCCTATACCTTCGGTATACTTCAGACAGTTCCCATAAACAAGTTAAAACAAGCCCTAAATAAACTAAGTTCCATAAAACAACTGGGAGCAAAAAAGAAAAAAAAATCCATTGAGAAATGGAAGAAAATTTTTAAAATTTAACAAATCAAGAATCTAATAGCACAGGTGAATTCTACACGTCGAGACCTTTCCGAAAATATGTTTCCCGAAGCTCTAGCTCAATTTTTCAAAACCGGAAGTCGTCAGTGTCATACCGGATGTAGATAACATAGATAACATCAAAACCGGAAGTTGCGTCTAAACGATACCTTGGGTCACGGGGGTCATTTATAGACCCTTGGAGGTATATGTACCTAAGGCCCTTATGCCCGTGAATCCCTATTTTAAAAACAGGAAACGGTCAATTTTGGTGATACACCTGTTCTGAGTTCACTAATCATACAAACAGGTAAAACTGGTCCGAATAAGCTAATAAAATAAAAGTCATCTACCTAGACCTATGGTCCGTCGTGTTGGACTTAGAAAATTCTCCAAACCTATTGCTATTGTATAATACACATGGGATACCTGTTTTAAGCACTTTCCGAATACCTAACTCCTTTCCCTAGTACCTAATACCTACCCTGGTATCTACCTAACACTAGCAACAGATCCCTTTCGATTTTGGTCCCTTTCCTCCTTAATGGTTCCCACCTGAGTTTTAACTGATTTCTTTTAGGATCCCACCGCTGCCACCATTTGTTAAGCCTGTACCGTCCCGTTGATGCACTACCCTAATTGGGGACGGTCAAGTTAACTACTTGACCCCTTGTTGGTTTGCCGTGGTAGCGTGCGTGTCCCTCGGAAGAGTTTTGGGTACACAACGGCGCCTGATTAATGGGGTCCATACACAGGGATCCAATAACTGAGGGGACATTAGCAGTCATACGTTAACCCTTATTTATTCAAACGAGCATACGAGCGTTATACAACACCAACGGTCAGCCTCTAACGTGTTTCGTGCTATGGGCTACCGTATTACAAGAAGCTAATCAATCAATCAATCAACAATACAATATCAATCCTACACTTAAGCAACGACTACTCCTCAATAAGCAATATGTCTACTATTCTCAGGGTCTGTTACCACCCTATGGCTAAAATCAATATAAGCACTCCTGTCACTAACAATAAGAACATA
>JAQGBX010007525.1:0-11345 GCA_034698745.1 Megaphyllum sjaelandicum | reverse complement strand
TTATTTTGGGCATGTTGACTTTGATTGCAAGTGGCCAGCTTACTTGGGATGGCTACCCCTGTGCTCATCGGAGATCGCTTCCCGAAGGAAGCCCAGCAGAAGGACGAACAGCGAATTAGTTCGTTACAACTTTGACAAGATGATGGCAATTGTAAGTTTCCTGGAGAGTGATGAAGAAATGGTAAATGGCAATGTCTTGGCATCATTGCTGATTTGGACAATGCCTACCTCATACTAATCTTTCATCAGGGGTATGGAAGGTCCCAGTGGTTCTAGACTGAAACTGAATGACACAATGAGTTGGCTGCTTGTCGAATGACATCCTCAAAGGCATGCTACACAAGATCTGAATGTGAGGGCCCTAGAAAAAGTAAAAACAGGAGTAACACTGATGATGACCTCAACAGATATATCACTGGTCATGCTAAAGGTGGTAAATCTTCAAAGAAACAGTTAAGACCGGAGACTAGCAGATGTTACAATTTTAGAAAGCCAGGTCACTTTGTCTGATTGCATATCAAAGAAGAAGCTGGCCAAAAGCGAGCAAACTAACAAGGCAGCAGCAGCTTAATCTAAGTACATAGTGGATTTGCACAAGCAACTCACAAGCTAATCACAAGCCACTCGATAGGGTAACTTGTATCACTTCCAGTCCCTCAGCCATTAGGAAATAGCCAATAAGGCCAGAATCACAGAGACCATCCAGACGTAGCATTGCTGTTTCGGACATCACCTCTACAATGCCACAATACATCTGGTTCCAGAGAGCTTGATAGATGGCATGGACCTGTGTGCTAGTGCACTCAGCACAAACGAACAGTGTGAGTGTTGTGCAAGGAAGAATCTGGCACAGAAACCCTTTACAGAAAGTGCCACCAGAACGGACAGTGTTTGGGACTTAGTGCATAGTGACTTGTGTGGGCCTTTGAACATTATTTATCATGGTGGGAAATATTATGTCCTAACTATAATTAAACATTTTTCCAGGTTTGCTGTAATCAAATTTATAAAATCCTTATCCCAGGTTGCAGCAATCATAAGAAATTTTGTCGCCAGTATAAAGACAAAGTTTGGAAAGAATCCAAAGATATTCTGTACAGATAATGGGATGGACTACATTAACATAGATATGCTAATTTCATGAAGAAGGAAGCATAAAAATAGTCACATTTAATGCACAACTGAATAGCGTTGCAGAGCAAAAAAGCAAAACATGGATTAAGATGGCAATTTGCATGTTCAGCAAATCTGGTTTACTACAGAGGTTCTGGACAGAGGCCGTTGGGTGAGCAAATTACCCACAGAACCAAATTTCTTCTAAAAGCCTTACTATTACATCATTTGAGCTTTACAATGGAAAGCGATCAAACCTCAGCCACATCAGGACGTTTGCATCCAAGATGTCCACCTATGTACCAAAACAGTAGCGAATATGTGGTGTTATATGGTGACATCAGGAAAGGGTACAGGATTCTGGACAGAAAGACTAATGATGTATGGTGCCCAGCTTGTGGCCACACCAAGGATAGCTCTAAGTCAGAACCGGGTATTTGGGATGTCATGGATGCCACTTTCAAAAAGAAATGGCGATGATGTACCACCAACTTTACCACCAACATTGTCGACTACTAAACTTAGAGAAACTTTACATGGAGCAGCCGCCAGATGGTAAGAATGTGAAATCGGGAAAATCAGTGAGATGCTTACATCTCTTAAATAACTAAAAAAGCAAGGTAACCAATGTCTCTTCACAAGGAAAGAGAATGGACAGAGGATTTCTGTCCTCCTATATGTAGATGATTTGCTTATCATCGGAGAGACAGCAAAAGAGACAGAAGCTATCCGAAGCAAGTTTAACAGTCCTTTAAAAGTAAAGGATCTTACAGATGTTGCTCACTACCTAGCATTAAGATAGAATGGGAGGATGTTGGCTCCTTTTTGCTGAGTCAAAACTCCCATGGAGGTTGGCTGCCTGGCAGCCAACAGGGAAGGAAGTCCAAAGATGACTAACAACAAGAGCCATTGTCCAGGAATAGGACATCTACTCTATCTGGCAACAATGTCAAGACCCGACATAACTGCTGCCATTGGATTCCTGGCCAGACTTGTACAGGGACCTACAGAAGCTGATTGGAAGTCAGTTAAATAAGTGATGAGATACCTAACAACTACCATTGAAAAGAATCTGAAATTCCTAGCAGAGAGAGCGACGTTGTACTGTGGTGTTACATCGATGCAGATTGGGCCGGAGTTGTACAGGACTGCAAGTCAACTAGTGGATTTGTCTTCTAACTTGGAAGCAGCATAATGGATTGGTGCAGTCACAAGCAGGCCACAATGGCAATGTCCTCCACTGAAGCAGAGTATGTTGCAGTATCTCATGCTGCAAGAGAGTTGTTATGGCTACATCAGCTCTTAAAGGACATGAAGTAGGGTGCCAAAAACCAACCGAGATGTTTGAAGAAAACCAGGGTTGTATCAAGTTTGTTAATTCAGACCACTGTGGTGCCAGGACAAAGCACATTGACATATGTAAACATCAGATCCTTGGACTGCATGAGGATGGTGTGCTGTCAATAATTTATTGTTCAACTAATGAAATTATGGCAGGTGTGCTGACCAAGCCATTGCCGCAAGAGGCATTCGAGCGCTTCTCGGAATTCAATGGATTGGTAGATTGTTTCAATTGAGAGAAGGTCGTGAATCAAGTCTCCCACCCAAAGAAGGACCCAAGTCGAGAACTTGTACGTAGCAGTGACCCATGGGACTCAGCAGGTCAAGACCACCTTCTCCAAGACAAGCTGGAGGGCCAGATTTAGGTGCCGACAGTAACTTCTCAAACGAGGCAGGCACCTGATCCTCTCCCAAGGGGATTTATTCAATCAGCTTGATTTGTCTTTAGAGACTAAAGCTATGGTGCCAAAGGAACCCTGCCATAGGACCGACACCCGTGAAGATGTCTAGCAGAACCTACCTCTAGTTAAGACAGTTTTTGTATCTAGCCAGCAGCAAGTATGCTACTGTGGTCGTCCTACTTCGAGCCAGCTGGGGATCCTGCTTATCTGTTAGTATCCCTCTACGCTATGTGTGTGGCTCTTAAAAGAGCCAGGGATAGGATGGTCAGGATAGCTGCTTCGAACACTGAAGCAGCTGGCAGCCAGCAGATGCAGCATGTCCTACTTGGAGATCCTGGATCTTAGAAGAGGTCAGTAGATGCCCACAATTTCGGTCGGGTGACTTAGAGTAGCTTCAGGTAGGTTAAAGAGCCCCAAGACGACTCCCAAGATGGCCACCGTTGAATGTGGAGTCATGTTAGGTGACTCCAAAATATTGCCAACACCCAATGACTTTTTGAGTGTGGACCACAGAAACATACGACTAACCAAAAGGGTTTAAACCCAAACCATAATGCGCATTATAATACAGGGGTCCAAAGTGGCTATGAATACATAACTATGGCATGATACTTTTGAAATAAAAAGCCTTACTGTACTGGACTAAGTAAATTTCAATCAGGTGAAAATATTATGGCCATTTTCATCAACAAATTTGAGAGTTGTATTTCATCTGTAGATCCTGGCAGCATGTAAAACAAAATGGTAGTATTGCCATGAAAAAATGGCACGTGGCAGCTGCTCCGAGATCTTTAATCGAATAACAATCATGGCCGATGGTGGCCACGTGTGTGAGCCACCAGCTGACGGCTCACAGCTGAAGTGACATCATAGGGTCACCCCAAAAGTTCCACACCAAGCAAGTAAAGGTACCAGTATACCTCAAATGAACCACAGGGCCATCCAGCCACCGCACATTAAGGGGTCGACAGAGCCAGCCCATCCGTCAGAAGCGAGACAAGACCAGTCGGCCTTGTTCCTGTGGCCACAAGCATGGCTGCTACTGTGAACTTTCCAGAATGCTCTGATCCAGCCAGCTGTGATCATGACTAAGCCAGTCACGCCACCCGGCGTACTAGAGGGTTTCCGGCAAAGCCGCCAATGTTGCCACCACATCGGGGACTCCCGGGCTGTCAGTACCGTAGTGTCAAAGCCAGAGAGGGATGGACGAATGAAAGATGATTTCAAGCCAACCTCTTTGTTGGGTGTGACCTCACAGCTTTCCAGTACACTATTTGCGCAATGGTTCAAACTTTTTCACAATTTAACAAATGCAATCAAGGAAAAAGTAGGTCATTGTTAAGAAAAGGAGTTTTCTTCATTATAAATTTTTGGCGTCTTTGGGGACAGAGTCAGGCGAAGAATCGTAGAGAATGTATTTACAGGTTTTATTCACAACTATTTACAATTAACATTAACGCGAACTTTGAAATCTTAAAAAGCGAAACGAGAAAAACAAAAAGATTAAACTAGGCCTTGTGGCCGACGAAACGATGACGTTGGGAACAAGGGCTAGCACGTGCTGAGCCACGTGTTCCGGAGGTCGAGGACGCGCATTGCGTCGGGTCGAAGGTCGAGATGAGAAGGCCGAGGAAATGTCGGAGATCGACCTTTATACCCCAGCCTGGAGATCACTCACGTGACCTGCGGCGCTCTGGGCTGTGGCTGTGGGCCGACGGCGAAGTCCATCCACGGTCGCCACGTGGTCGCCACAGTACTCTCCCACCAGTGACAATGTTACAGTAACGTCGGTGTCGATTGTCGGTGCCGGTGGCGCTTTTGGTTCGCAGCGTCGACTACCCGAAAGGCCAGCTTGAGCCGGTCCGTGCCAATGGTCGGGTGGTTGCCTCGAACCAGCAGGGTGTAAGTTCTCCCCTGCCGTGTGAGCACCTCGAACGGCCCGTTGTAAGGTTGCTACAAAGGGCCACGGATGGCGTTGTCTCGTAATTGGCCAGCGAAGTTTGCTGGGTCGACCGCGACCGTGCCTGGCACAAAGAATTCCCCGGGAAGCCGCAGGGTGGTGCCGTAGACCATCTTTGCGACGGAGACTCCCAGGTCCTCCTTGACCGCCGTCCTAATGCCGAGTAGAATGATGGGGAGAACGTCGACCCACCGTTCCATTGCGTGGCACTTGATGGCTGCCTTAAGCTGATGGTAAAAAGGTTTCACCATCCCGTTTGCAACAGGATGATACGGCGTCGTACGAATCTGCTCTGCGCCAAGCAGTGCTGCCAACAACGCGAATAACGCAGACTTAAATTGTCGCATCTGGTCCGATGTGATGCGGGTGGGCGCCCCAAAGCACAAAACCTATCCTTCGACGATAGCGCGGGACACCTTTTTGGTCGTCATGTTGTCTATCGGAAACACCTACGGCCACCTGGTGAAGCGGTCCACGCATGTAAGCGAGTAGGTAAACCCCCTCGACAGGTGAAAGAGGGCAGACGATGTCGATATGGACATGTTCGAGGCGGTGGTCTGGCCGCGGGAAAGAACCCAAGGCGTCGTGGGTGTACCGTGAAATCTTCGATTGCTAGCACTGCGTGCAGCCGCGCGTCTATGCGGCTCAGTCTGCCTTGACTGCAAGCCACAAGAATCAGCCGGTGATAAGTTTCGTTGTGGTTTGGGCGCCAGGGTGGGATAATCCGTGCAGATTGCGGAGCACTTGGACGCGGAATGAGGGTAGGATGAATGGGCGATTAACCTGCAGCGAGACGCCGCAGTTCAGGGGTCGAGAACTTCCGGACACGGGCAAAGGACGGAAGTCCAGCGATGTGGAGGCAGGGTCCCGTAGAAAGGCCTGGAGATCCTCGTCGGTCTCTTGGGCCTACGCCATACGTGCTAAGTCGATGGGCTTCGATCAGGCGATGGCCGCGATGCGTGATAGGGCATCCGCTACCAAGCTCTTCTCGCCCTGGACGTGCCTGATGTCAGTCGTGGACTGACCCAGGTAGTCCAGATGCCACAGTTGGCGCGGTGAAGAGCGGTCCGACAGCTGGGAGAACGCAAATGTCAGCGACTTATGGTCTGTGTAGAGGGTAAATGCGCGGCCCTCCACCATGTGCCGGAAATGCTTGACAGCTGCGTAAGCTCCCAGCAGCTCGTGGTCGTACGCGCTATAGTTGCGCTCCGCCGGCGAAAGTTTGCGCGAGAAGAAGGCGAGGGGCTGCCAGACCCCGTCATTGAGCTGCTGCAGCACCGCACCTACAGCCAGCTCCGATGCATCGGCCATGAGGGCATGGTGCCCTTTCGAAGACGGGTGCGCCAATGTGACCGCATTAGCCAGGTCTCGCTAGTAGGAGGTAAATGCAGCCCTGGCCTCCGGAGTCTACGCGATTGGCCGGCGGTCGTTCTAAATTTCTTCTTGCTGTCCTTTAGGTACTCATGAAGGACAGCTTGGTGTTGCGTTGCGCACGGAATGAAGTGGCAATTAAATTAAGCATCGCGAGGAAACGACGCAAGTCCTTAATTTCTGCGGGCTCGTGGAATTCCGTGATAGCCGTCACCTTTTCTGGTAATGGGCGCACGCCTGCGTGGGAGACCTTGTACCCCAGGAACGCGACGGCTTCCAAGGGCTAGCGCGTGCTGAGCCACGTGTTCCAAAGGTCTAGGACGCGTGCTGCATCGGGTCGAAGGTCGAGACGAGAAGGCCGAGGAAAGGTCGGAGGTCGACCTTTTTACCTCGGCCTGGAGGTCACTTACGTGACCCGCGGCGCTCTAGGCTGTGGCTGTGGGCCACACACGAAGTCCGTCCGCGGTCGCCATGTGGTCGCCACAAATTCAATAAAGAAACAAATAATTTTTACAATAATAACTCGTCACATACTCTTCATAAAAACTGCTCGTTGTCCTTCAAAAAATACTCCAACATTATGCAGACATTCTCTTTTAATCTACTAAGCTAAACCATACCCTTAAAAATTAGTTTAAATTACCACATCAATTTTTTTCCAAATTTAATTATTGCTGAAAAATAATCTTTCACCTATTTGCATTTGTTGCATCATTATTTTCAAATTGTAAAGTAAAAATTCGTATCAAAATCCTTTTAAAGGATGATTTAAAGGCCCTCACACACGAGGAAAGTGATATCTGGAAAATAATTGCAGGACAGAATTTCAACTGAAACAATTTCCTGTTGCTGCACATACGGAGGTATATTTTCAGAATCGATCCTTCTATTTTTAATATTTTAAGTGGTACTCAGGTGTAAAAAGCTTGGGAACCATTTCTTTAAACGGTACGCTGCGAAGATGCCAAAAGACAACTTTGTAATAAATATAACGGTAAAAAACAACATTTTTGTGTTTAAATTATACCTGTAACAGGTCGTCGTGAAGGCACTGTAAATCGATGTCCCAAAGGCTGTAAGTAATATTAGTGGGTGGGTTTTGATTGAAATTTGTTGCTGAGGTTATCGTTGGTTTTTCATTGTCTTTCAAGTCGAAAATCTGCTTCGTTTCCGTTTCTTGCAAAAGTTGCTGTATGGAAAATGTTATTTCTTCTGGTAATTCGTTAAGGTATTTCCACACGATGTCATCTTTGCTATCCAAGCCAATATCCTAAACAACAGGATGCCGAATGAAAAATAATTAACATTTACAGAACAAGTACTTTCATATCATAATTTCACTCAATTTTCTCTCGTAACCTCATTTATTAGCTTCTTAACTTTTTCAGAATGAAAAAATTTTTAAACATTAATTCATTATCCAATTAATAAAAAATAACAGAGTTTGTTGTTTTAGGTTTAAAATTGTTAAATATGTCCATGCTTTAGAGATAATTTCTGTCTGATGTCAGATGAATTTTAGTTCAACTCATCGTTCATCAATATTTGAAATAGTTCCTGAAAGCCGAACTTCACTGTGATTATACAGACCTGGACAGCATTGCGACGCCTGACACCATTGTTAAAACTGTTGGTGGCCTTCCTCGTGACATTCCTGTCTCCACGTGCCGAAATTCTTTGGTTTCCTCTACTCAATGGCCTGCAGTCTTTTTCCTCAAATCCAGCCTTTTTCTTCCTCTGAGCAAGTTCTCCTCGAGTTATATTTGTAGCCAGGGTTCTGTAAAATATCGTCTCGTCCAGTGAAGTTGTCGAGGATACTCTGGGCTCGGGAACTTTATCTGACACCTCAGAGATTGAGTTCGTATCCCCCAGGTTTAAGGTGTAATATCCAGAAACCTCAACCCCATTTATATATCGCATCTGTATCGTAGTTTCGCTGGGCAGAAATCTAGCAAAAATGGAATTCACGCTAAAAACACTAGAAAAATTATTTTCAGACAATGAAATATATAATTCTAAATGCGAATGAAATAGTATTGTTTTGGAACATTTGTTTTGGAAAATATATTATCAATAATCTCAATAATCTCAATAGATTATTGATAACATATTTTCCAAAACAAATGTTTCATAAGTACAAATATCGTCACAAAGAAGTATATATATGTTTGACACAATTTTAAGAAAAAATTCAGAAATGTTATCGCCAAGATTATGAAAATATTATCTTAATTTTGCAATGTTGGTTTCAATGCTTTTAATGTAATCGATCTATTTTTATCATATTTCCATCAATGACGATTCTCCATAACTTATCCATCACATTGGAATATCATTTTTTAAATATTTTTTTGTTTGTAAAACTTGATAATTTACAAGATTTTAAAATAAGATGTGCACCCAAAAGAACCACAAATAAGTTATCTATAAAAAACATTAAAGATGTCTTTATAAGAAAGTTCGATTATTAAATCGAACTATCTTTCCGAGTTCCGAGTTCAAATTTCTGGAAGACCACCCACTTGCTTTCTTCTAAAATTTGCTCAAAAACTTTTTTGGTAAACAAATTTAAACCAATTGCAAGGTTATCTGACCTAAAGCATTGTTACAGAAAGTTTGTTTCAAATTCCTATGAAGTTCTACTGCGATGTTGCAAAGTTTTAAACATTAAAGTAGGCTAGATCTAAAATCAAAATTCAAATCAAAATTCATCACAATAATTTGCATTAAAAAGCATCCTAACCTTTCGCTGATCAAATTTCTCTTCAGGAAGGCTTTTCCTGACTCATGCTTTCCGATCATCATCAACCGGGTTCGATATGTGGCCGCAGTACCGGCAGTATTGGCGATGTTAAAGTTATGAACAGCTTCGGGTCCTTTGGCATAGACTTCCAAGGGAACATTATCTGGAAATTTCAGAGGAAATTAGATAACAGACCTCTGTAATAATCTACAATTTACCCAAAGGGCGATTCCAAAGTTATCGTTTCTTACCTTCCTGGACTATTTTGAGCGCAGTAGTGCTGCCATAAATATCGATTATCAGCCACAATTTCTCAAATATCGGTAAATTGTTGAGGGCAGTTTCCTCTTCGAATTCGTTAATTACAAACCGCAGCTGGCCATCTTTGTTGACGTAGAATGTGGCTCTGAAACGACGATAAAAGGCACATTTGATTTTTTTTTTAAAAAAAACTAATTTTACAGGACAATCTCAAATTTGTTGAAATTATCTCTGCATGTACCTCTTGTGGTCCCTCAAATACGCCTCGGCTATGAA
Source organism: Megaphyllum sjaelandicum (assembly GCA_034698745.1). Classification (NCBI taxonomy): domain Eukaryota; kingdom Metazoa; phylum Arthropoda; class Diplopoda; order Julida; family Julidae; genus Megaphyllum; species Megaphyllum sjaelandicum. The sequence continues at coordinate 1,879 of JAQGBX010007525.1, read as the reverse complement.
GGTTGCCCAAAAGCCAGGTTGTGAGATCAGGTAGGGAGAAATGTACCTCGGAATGACTGGTATGGTGTTCGGATCCTGGTTAGTGAGTCCGATACTCAAAGCCCCGCACCAACAATTGCTGACAGTGAGGGCAAACGTGTAAAATGTATTGAGGGATATTGGTTCAGAGCTATAATTGACAAAAATATAAAGTGTGGTGGGTTAATTTAAAGTTGAATAATATTCTCACTTGTCAATACTTGGTTTTACAATATTTTATATAAAATAGGCTACGTTGCTACTTTTGCAAGAAATTACTTTTAAACTAACCTGAAATGAGAGAAGCATTTATGATTAAATGATAATCAATATCAGTTGTTGTATTGGTGTAGCGTTATACAAGTGCTGCAGTGCATGCATAAGCAATTCATAAGAGGATGGACAAAATATTTGCATTTGTGTTCAGAAATCAAAGATGCAGAAAATAAATTGTGCACATTATCATGTAAAAATTATAATGGGAGTTTAATAAGTCAATTGCAGACTGTTCATCTGTTTAAATTGCATTTAAGTAAATGAAAAAATATATCAATAAAATGTATTCTCTGAAATTGCAATTTTTTTATTATTCACGATACACTGATAGTGTAAATTAATGAAATGATAAGTACATTTTTTAAACAAAAAACATCAAACGGTTTTAAAATCAGACCATAATCAAAAACGTTATGAGGACATGGAAAATACGTGCTGCCCCTAGAACGGGCTTCCAAGCTGAACATGCTTTGCTGAGACGGCTTTGTAAGGCGCTAAAAGAAATTTCTTTTTCTCATAAGGTTTTTGATTATGGTCTGATTTTAAATCAGTTTGATGTTTTGAACTCACAAAAGAGTACTTATCATTTACAGTCATTTACCTAATTGGAACCGTAAATATAGCGTGAATAATAAAAAAAGTTACAATTTCAAAGATCTTCAAGCGGATGTCAAGTTGAACATAAGGTACATTAGCCTGCAGGTGCTCCATAACCTTCTCAAATCATTTTATATGTGGATATATTTTGGATAATTTACTTCCATGCAATTTAAACATATAAACAGCCTGCAATGGACTGATGAATTAACCGGCAGGCCTATACAAATATTTTGGCGAACACATTCTATTATAATAAATGCAACATTTAATAGGAACAAATTTTATCCATTGCAGATATTTCCCCAATAGAAGTTGGTTGACCAGTTTTCCATTTTTTTTTGCGAAAGAAAAATACAGTTCTAAATTTCTAAAATAAAGTTCACATTTTAGATATAAATCCAGATGTATGCTTACATTGCATTTCTTCAATGAAGACTTTTGGCAATGGAGAAATGTGCTTATGTTTCATGTTATTGAAAAGTTAATACAATCAAGCTTTACATCTTTGTGAAAAATTATGCTTTTACTTGAAATATTTAAGAGAACGATATTTGTGTAAACACGTACATTTTTTAAGATCAATACATAATTTCCGATTTAATGGACTAAAATTATCTACATTTTATCACAAAATATTATGAACAATATGTTAAACTGTTGACAAAGTTAACTCTAATTTTTTTGTAGCTTTTTTAACCACTGCCAATTAATGGCAATTACTGCCTATAATTAATTAGCACACTTACTGGCGCATTTGACGTGTCATCTGAAATAAATTGTGGAAGCTTTATTACAAAAGTATATACATATATTTGAAAAATGGCGTTTTGTTAAACAAATTTTGAATTATTTAAGGGGGAGTACGACGGCAAATGAGGGCAGTTACAAATGTCGACTCCTATTAGGAACCATCCATACAGGACGACCGGCAAAGGGGAGAGGAAGGTATGTGAAAATGGGACACAGGCGGTTTATGGATGATCCT
>JAQGBX010007524.1:0-11346 GCA_034698745.1 Megaphyllum sjaelandicum | reverse complement strand
TTGCCGAGACCCCCCCCCTCCCCCACGTGAGATTGGGTGAGATTCGACTCGACCCCCTTCCCCCCCCCCCCCCTAAACGCCTCACGTAATTAATGGACGCTTCCTAATTCGCACTTCCCACATTTTGAACTTCAATTTTAACGATCATAATAAGTCTTATTAAACTTATTTTTAATGATAAAATGGATATTTCGAAATACTTTATTCTTCCATTGACTTCAAATATTTCTTGTAGCCTTCTTCATCTAGTAAAGCATCTATTTCGTTAATATTTGAAAGCTCCAATTTAAACAACCAACCTATAATTACACAAAATAACAATTATAATTAAAAATATTAACTGACCACTCCAGCGGTCAAATAGTGAAATTTTACATTGTTCTTCTCGGAACGAAGAAAAAACTCTGATGTACCTTTTTCATAACAAGAGGAATTAATGAAACCAGGAGTATCTTCTACTTTGTTATTTTTTTCTACAACTGTTCCAGTGACTGGACTATAAAGCTCACTCGCTGCTTTCACACTTTCTAAGGCACCACATTCATCTGCAAGCACAAATTTCAAAATTAAAAAGAAATTATTTAAAAATGTTGTACAGTGGTATACGCTTAGCAGCTATAACTTACCCATTGCTTTAAGTTCTGTTCCAATATCAGGTAATTGTGCATAAACTATCTCTCCGAGGGCATCCTAAAATAAAAAAGTGAAATGCAACATACTACGATAAAAACTACAATAAATGTATTCGATGTCTAAAAATATAAAATCCACTGCTTTTCAACTCCAAAACACATTAAAAAAGCCACTTATTACTAATAAGATAAATATCAAACAACCTTGTTCTGTCAAAAGTTATCATTAATTAAAAAACCTAGCAAGTAGCCTATATCATAGATTACTTGGCATCAGTTGAATAACCATTATTAATAATGCCATCACCTGACACACTACATCAACCATTTTGCGGCAATTTGAGGGGTTAGTTTTATGAGCACTAGAAATCCTCATTGCACCATAAATGGATTGATAACGAGGCCATTCTCTGCAAAATAAAGCCGATTCTCACAGCGGCATACCTAAGCATTTATATTTTACAATTTTCACGTGCTTTGTCTGACTACGCGTAGCAGTCTAAATCCGATCCAGGTCTATTTATAGAGAGATCATGACAGTATTACTGTCACTGATAATGGTTGCTTTAATAACCTCACCTGTGCATAATGAGTGATCCCTACAGTCCCAATTGTTCCAGTTACCTCCACCCATTCGTGTTTCTCTGAGTATTTGCGACCTGGAATTCAGTAATAATGTGTGGCACATTAATTGCGAAGTTAGCCGCATTCGTCCATGGTCGCAGCGTTCAAAATGTGCATTGGCAGGTCTGAAATTAGCTATCGTCAAATTATCTCGGACTAAAGCACTTGAGTTCATGGTTGTCAGGCGCACGCTCTTGACCCGTTTGACCATGCTCTTGACTCGGTCCTAATGAAACCAAACCCGAGGCCATAAAAATCCCATTCAGCTGTGTAACACAAACTGATCGAAGAAACTTCATAATTGGACAACGAAGCATTAAACAACATCGACAGCCATGCTCAATATGAGCACTTCTAGACTGCTTCTAGAGGTCAATTTGGATAATCGCGCCAAGATATACCCTTGAAAAATGCCTTCAAAAGCAAATATCTAAAAAAACGACTAAGACAAAAAATAATTAATCAATTAGTGAAATTTCAAAAGAATAAGTACAAACCACTGTATAATGAACTTGAATCTAGTTTGAGTTGAAACCAGTTCGTTCATGTTCACAGCCACTTAAGATTTTGATCCTTGAGGCTCAGCTAAGGGGAGCAGATACAGACCTGCCTCCTATAACCTCAAATAATGTTAATAAGACACCCATTTTTCAATTAGCACGCTGACACTAATTTCGAGCAATCTTTCTTTAATTGTCCCTTTGTATACAGTTGGTCTTCGACAAGATCAAGCGCATGATTACAATCACGTGAAGAAGTCTTAATTACTACCCTATATGTTAAGTTCAACTTCATGCATATATGATTCAAACTGCATTTACATATCCGATCATTAACATATAGGGAGCTACGTTTGCTAAAAATACAGCAGCGTATACATTTTTGTAATACTCCTCGTTAAACCTAGCCTTTATAAGCGCGACACGTGATCTCTAAAGTCAAAAGAATTAATCAAAGGTCAATAAAAGTTGTGAAACTCACCAGCCGAATAGAGCGCATTGGATTTTGCGGAGAAATGTCTTGAATTCTCCCTGAATTTAAGGCACGAACGCAGCACGGGTGCATTTCTTACTAAAATATTACTGTTATAGACATAAGTTGCTAAGAAATGCGAGGAGCGCTTCAAAATTGCTGCCATGGCTTTGCTGGACCACTTTCAAATGCCCATGTGGCCATGTGACCCTTTATTAGATCGACCTTGTGTACTGGGATTCTATTGGTACAAAGGCTAAGCAGACGACGCGATACACCCTTGCACAAAAATGTCAATTTTAGCGTATACCGGGTACATCAAAAATCCACAAAAAAAAATTTTTTTTTTTTGGTTTTGCCTATTATCTCCAAATTTTTCGGCGGCTGTTTTCTAGATGTTAACTCTAAACAAAATTCTTACAAGAACAATTTGCAAATTTTTCCGAGTGGCGTTTCAAAACATTCAACGTTTTCCAAGGATAAAATTTGTAAAATTTTCAACTCTTTTTGAATAATGTATGAACTCGTATAATTTTCAACATTTTCAACTTCTCCGCAAAAATTTTTTAAATGTTTCAACCTTTTCCAAGTAAAAAGTTTCACAATGCTCAACTTTTTTCGAGGACAAGTTTACAAAATTCCCCACGTTTTTTGAGGAAACATTTACGCAATTTACGACATTTTTTTTACTAATTTTTCAACCCTTTCTACTTTTCAACTTCTCGAAATGTTGCACTCATTTCGAGTACAAATTTGTAAAACGTTTAATCTTTTTCCCAAAAATAAACTTTTACAATTTTCAACTTTTTCCAAGGACAAATTTGCAAATTTTGGAAAATTGTTAAGTGTGAATATTTTAAAATATTAAAAAAGTTCCTAAGTCCTATTTAGAAAATTTTGTCAATGTTTTCAAAAAAAATTATGGAGGAGGGAAGGGGCCCGGAACAAACATTGCACTCCCAGAGGGTCTGCTTATAACAATTGCATTGGAAGTTGAGTCGAAAAATCTCTTTTTTGTTTTCAATATTTTCAACAGCGTTTTTTCTCACAAAACGCTTATTTGGTACGATAAACGTGAAAATTGGAATTTTTGATACGTAAGCAATTTAGCGCATGATTTATCGCTTATTTTCAAGACTTCTGCATTTCTTTACTTTACCAAGTTAATACATTTATTTTTTCGCAATTTGGTGGTTGTTTGAAAACATTTTGAAAATATTAAGAGAGAAAAAAATGTGAATATTTTGTAAAAGTTTTTATAGTGACAATTTGAATAGCTTGGAAAAAAAAGTTGAAAATACGTTCAGGTTTTCTAGTCGATATATTGAAAGCAATTGGCTTGCTTCAATACATGAACTTAACAGCAAATTGTGTACGTGCTTTTGTCTGGGAAATTTTGAAGTGGACAATTGGATAAGGGCCGTGAGATACTAAATAATATTAAAATATTCCTAAATAATTAATTGACCTACAAATCCATTCATGCAATGGCCAGTTTGGAAGACTACACTAATTTTAAAAAATCAAGATTATATAAAAATACCATAGTCTAGCTAGTTCTCTAATATTCATAATCTAATGAAAAATCTGATCATTTCTTGCAAACACCCGGAGTTCCTCCGGTTTTCATTACATTAATGACGTATTCGGCTTGTTCGGTCGTCAGACCTAATTCTTCTCGCTCCTTCTGGAAATCTTCCAATGTACCGCTCAGCACAACATAGCCATTCAGACGAGCACATACGTGAGAACCGGCCATTTCTCCTGGCTTCACCCCCAGCATTTTTATTAGTTTTGGATGATGAGTTTGGAGGTAGTATTTCTGATGATAACTGCAGAAGATAAACAAATCATCAATAATGTGATAGGCAAAATAACAACTGTGGAAGAAAAATAGAAAGCATTTTAAAACTCACTCTTCTGCATTGTAAAAGATGCCTGCTGGAAGAATTTGCGTGGTGAGGGGTTTTACTCTGGAGCTTTGCTGATCCTTAGCCGTTTTCTCTGCCAAAGCTTTCTGTTCCTCATTGTGATAAAATATGATGGATATATATTGGCGAGAATTTTTCGAAGTTGGGTCGTGATGCTCCCAAAATATTTTCAGAAGGTTGGAATAATTAGTTTTCTTCGGATCATAGTCAATATCAATTGTTTCTGTGTGATCGCCTCTGTGATAAAGAAGCAAAGGTACAGAAATCAAGGTTGGGTATACACACTTTATTTCTGTAACGTTTAATTAACATAGATAAGCTTTACAAGATAAGCATGTTTTCAATCCAAAGGTATTTAAAAATGTAGATTGCATTTGCTTTTGCCATTAATTGCTATAAGAACTGGCAGGAACAAACTACACGTGTTGATTATGGAACAACATGGCAATTGCAGACATGGCAATGCTTGCGTAATTCGTAAATATACATTAGCAAACACTTTGTTTGATGCAATTTGGATGGAAATGTGCACAATATTACTTACAAATCCTTATAAGTGGGATTTATTTTGGTTCCTCCCGAATATCCAACTCTAGTCCGTATTACCCCAGGAGCTGCGCCGAAAACAGGATCTGGACACCAAAAACATGCCATCGCAAAAGTTGCCTTTTCTGTGGCGACATTATTAGGGGAAGACATGATGGTTCTTGCCTATAAAAAAACGTGAAGCTCTTGAATTATGTATAAGCAACAAGCAAGAGTTAACTCGAAGTACACTTGTCTTGCCGAAGTAAGAGAAACGCTTTTCAACGAGACTAATTTTAAAGCCTTTGAATATTGACCGAATTTTAATTATCGCAGGAAGAGCATATCAATGCGGACTTTAGACCAAGCTTGACATACACCGTGATACGTCACGACAGTGTCTAAGGTTACTGATCAAGGTTGTATATTAAGTATCTGTGACAAGGTTATATAAATGCTACTTATATAAGTCAGTGATCGAATAGCATTTTTTAAATTTAGCCACGTTCAGTATGGGCACAGTGGTATTGGTCAGGATAAGGGCCCGCGCTGCATGCGTGCAGCGTAAAACTATTCACGTAGATAGAACATTTGTTTTCATGATTAATTATCAACTGACTATAGGAACAAGTAATGATGACAAAGTGTACAGTATATATTCACGTAGCATATGATCGATGCATAAATTACAGATTCATAACACATAGGCTATACAGTATACATGTATTATACCCACTTTGAAACAAAATGGCAAACTAGAATAATTACCTTAAAAGGACTTATGGAAAGTAAATATAAGGAATTTCTAAAAGTAGAAGAAATTCGTAGCAGTTGCATTATTACCAAGCATGTAAACGGCCTAGCCTAAAATAGCACTATGTACATGCATGCATGCCCGCAATCTGGTTGAATTATCGACACCAGAGTGCTAAATAAATCTGCGTTTAGCTAGTTCGTATAAAATACACTATTTTGATGTGGTCCATTCATTGTTTCTTGGAATTCATAATATGGTTCTCATCGTGAGATTGTCATGTTTACAAACATGTCCTCGTTTTAACTTTTACACAGCAGGCATGCAGCGAACCTGGTGGCTACACACATAAATCGCTACGCCATTTTGATTTCAATTTTGTCTTGATGTGTCGTCATTTTCCTACGCAGTTCATGACATTTAATTCTAACTTTTCATTCAAAATGGCGACCTTGACTATCTTCGTTGTACATTCTCCCGTTTGAAGTGTCGCCCTTATGAGTACGACTCAGGTCACACTCCAGCAATGAAGAATCGCCTGTAAAATACCTGCCAATTAAAGTGTATTCTTGGCTATGATTCCTATGAAAATACATTCTTAACGAAATTATGACTTAACTAATGTCTTCCTGAAACAGTTTTAAGATATGTAAATTTGGAATTCCGTGATATTTGTTTTAGAAGGGGGTTTGAATTAATTTTTAAACAAACGTGCGCATTTTGCCTTACCTGTCCACCAGGGCGGCGCTAGTAGCGGTCTAGCAGATGATTTTACAAATTCTGATGATGATTTTCGCATCCTGTTGAAATCCGCATCGTTATAAAGTTGCAATTACAGCAATTTCCCAGGGCGTGTACTATGGTATTGTGGTGACACTTGTCAAATAGTAACATGTAAAGCGTCGTCATCATGAGAACTATCTCCACTTCAATTTAAAGTTGAAATAATATCATGTTTCTACCTGGCATAGGTGTGTTTGGCACAGGTGAGCAAAAAAACCAAAATGACCATTCAACTGAACTGGAATCATTCATACTGTAGATGATGAGTTTCCTTCATCATTTATCATTTTTGGCCTTGACATGTACCTGCAGTTTTGCTCGTTTTATCAAATATACCTCGCCCCATATATACTTTATTCCTACCTGCAATATTTTTATGTCGATCAGTACGTGTTATCTTTTCGATCCATTTTATGATACTAATTTAATCCAGAGAGCTAGGTTTGATAATAAAATTCCATTAGAAAAGTCGTATGTATAAAATTCATGTAATTAAAAATTCATTATTGTTATGCAATATGGCATCCATGCAGTCTCGAAATTTGTGAATGTGACTCCCATGGCTCTGATCAGATTTAGATGAAATACGTTAGTGGCAATTTGAAATGGTTCTTTACAGATATAACAACAAGGACGATCGAATGGGCCCTCAGTATATTTTTTGTCATTGATTAATGGTTTTATTTTAACCAATTTTCAGGTAAATTGGTAAAGATCTTAGTGCCGCTATTACGAAGCAAAGGCTTCAAAGTAGAGGCGATATGGGGACACAGTTTGGATACCGTTGAAGAGCTAGCGAAGGAGCTGCGTATTCCATTCTTCACAAATCGGGTGGACGACGTCTTGCTGAAGAAAGATGTCGATTTGGTGTGCATCATCTGCCCTCCCAATCTCCACGCCCAAATCGCCATGAAGGCACTGGGCATCGGAAAACACGTGTTATGTGACAGACCAACAGGCTTGTGCCAATCGGAAGTGCTTAAAATGGTTAGAGCCGCGCAATACTACCCATCCCTGATTTCGATCGTGGGGCACGGCCTTCGCTTTCTGCCTGCTTTTGTGCAGATGAGGAAATCTGTGCAGGACGGCTACATCGGTAAAGTAACGGTCTGCGACGTCAGAGTCCAATGTGGTGACGTCATCAACGAAGAGTACAACTGGACATGCGATGAGGTGATGGGCGGTGGTGTGTTGACCACCATCGGAAGCCACATCATTGATATCGTCAGTTACGTTATCGGTCAACGTGCTGTCAAGGTTCACGGTGTGATGCACACGTTTCGCAAGACGACGGACAAAATCAAAGGCATCAGACAAATAACTAGCGATGATTTCTGTACATTTCAAATGGAGATGAATGAAGGTGCCTACGCGACAGTCACTCTAAATAACAGCTTGCCCGGTCAGTTTGTGCAGGAGGTACTAGCATGCGGCACTAAAGGGCACGTGGTGGTCAAAGGTGGGGATTTGTACGGCCAAAAATTGGATACACTCAAGGAAGAGGTAATTTACTTGGATGTCGAAGATCTTAAGCAGCAAACGCAGTACACGCAAGACATTATGCACCAAGGTTACACAATGGGTTGTGCTCAGGCTTACTCGCTGCCAAAACCGTACATGAAAGGAATGGTCAAGATGGTCGGAGCTCTGAAGGAAGCCTTTGCGCCGATCGAAGACAAGTGCAGTTGGGTAAAAGAGCCAGTGGCGCTCGCAGCCACTTTTGAGGATGGTCAGTACATCCAAGCAGTCATAGATGCCATTCGCAAGTCCAGTAGAAATCGGGAGTGGGTCAAGGTAAAACTCCAGACGGAAGAAACCGACCCCAATCCCTACTTGACGGCTGCAGTCCGTCGTAGCATTATTTCATCTTGAATTTTTCTCATTCCTTCGATGACAGATAAAATCAAGTTTTATAGACCAGCTAAAACCTGCCCACGTGTAATAAAGTACGTTTTCATTTAATACTTCAACTTGCTACGGGAAAGTTTAAAGGATATTTTTAATTCAACCTCCACGATGCACCTGCAATTTTGTCTTACGAAAATCTCGGGTATTTATGCAATTACAAAGGGTGAAATAGTCAAATTAACGTTACAATAGTCTTTCTCGGGCTTGTAGGTTTTTCATTCAAGTTCAAAGTTGCAGATGTCTTAGCTGCCAAGAGGGAATAGAAATATTTTTGTGTTCCTAATTTGCTAAAATTGAACTAAATTTGACATGGTGCACCATCTTTTTCCAAGAAAAATAATCTCTCACTTATCATCACTAGATTGAAATAATTCGATATAAATAGCTAATCCAGATTTAAAATATGAGTATGAATATGTAATACCAAATTATTAACTTTGATAATTTTGAATTTCAAATGGGGAAAGAATCTTGCATCGGGATAAGACTATTCAGAACTTTTATAGTTGGTAAATATCATAAATGGTGCTCTATGCAGGGTTGCTACTGAAATTAGACAGCTAATTTCCCTGACAAGAATGCCCCATTTTACGGATAAATATTCCCATTTCTCCTACTTGTTTATTGTAATTTTTTATATCACGGAGGAAGTAGCTGCAATGCCCTCCACCTTTGATCTGTCGCATTTTACTAGTTTTAATGTTGATTTCCCTGACAAATCGCTTAAATCAGTTATCTTCCCTGACTACTTAGGTCGGTAGCAACCCTGTCTATGATGCGGAGCACAATTAGTTAGTTTTAATTTGTGTTATCAATGGTTTGAAAAACGTGGCTTCTTCCTCAATTGCCAGCAGATGGGAACTTTAAAGTTTCAGAAATTCAGGCGGGTAGTAACCAGGCAGTCACTTTCCAATGGTGCCAATTAGAATGTCAGACATTTTACTTCATCTATTATTCTCATTTCTGTACAGTTCATTATATTTCACGTGCTTTTAAGGACTTCCATTCATTGCATCATGTTTATGTACAAGTGTGTATCTGGTGTCCAACTGTGCAAATTAATTGGAGACTAACACAGATTTTAATGAGCAATGTTAGAGATAACAAATTTGATGTGTCACGAGCATGAATCATCAGGGTGTTAGCTTAACGTGGCGATTTCTATTAAAATTGTTCATTGAGGACAGTAATAATCTCCAAATAACTTAACACACCATAAGTTAGCCAGCACAGAGTGAAACTAATAGGTAGATGTACAGTATATATTTATGGAAGAACTGTGGTAGTGGAAACGGGACTACAAGAGTGCATTTATATTAATTTAAATAACAGGCGAGTTTTGCATAATTAACTGGAAAATTCCACATTCAGTACTTAACTACATGTTACATCCCATTAATATTTGTTAAGTATATTTTATTATTGAAATTACAGATGTTTTATGCCAAACATTTTGACAAAAATGTTAAAATATGTTTAAAAAAATATGCCGAACACTCTGAAGGTCTTTGTCAGATGTTTGGATTTTATTAAACCATAGCAATGGTACGTCAACCTGTATTCTTCTCGAAATAAAGCTGACAAAGACCTGTGCAATAGGCTGAGTTTGTGAATTAGGCTTCTTGCCAGTCTTCGTTAATCATACATTAATATTTTGATCTCTTTCTATACAAAATGGTAGGTTTTATAAACTACCTTTTCAATGACATTGCCATTCATTCAAAGAACTTCACATTTGGCTTATAGTTATAATTTCTCTAACTAATAATAAGTTAAATAGCTGATGTTTTATTGAGTCAGAAATGTTTTTATTTTTGTGATGTTTCATTCAGCGTTAGTAGCAAAAATAAGCGCAGCTAACAGTAAATTATTAACTACTTTTGAGATTGTTGTTGTATATTATGATAGCATATCATTTTGCAAAATCTGATGTTTGTGAGCCAAAAATGTAAATGGTGTTTCATGAAAAGAAATCTTGATTAAAGCCCTGATTAATGACATTTGTTGTGAATCACTTCACTGGAGCTGAACTTTCAGATGTTCTTGGACGTAACTGGTAGCCTGAAATACCAAAATATTTCAATTGTGAGCCAAACACCGTTTGAAACTTGTTCTTTTATTCCATAAATTTCCAAATTCCTCGAACAAACTAAATTTGGTTACATTCAATATTTGCACTCTTTCATGAACTTCCAAATGATAAATCTACAGTAACTTATGCCAGACAGTCATTAAGCATTAGACTTACCAGACCTAAGCACTCTAGGTGAGGTCTTAGAAATCGCCAGAGACTTAGTCTTGCGAGCTGGAGAACTTGTAGTCTTTTCTTTGATATCGTTTTCTGAAATACAACCATAATTAGTGACCAATTATAAACATATGTTTATGATAGCCGGTCATTCAGGTATAGCAAAAATTAATGCAGTCTCTTTAAAATAAAGATCCATTTTGTTAAATGCCACATATAGTCATAAAGTTGAATTACTGTGAAAAGGCATTGATATGCAAGCCCTTTAAACGAATTAATTGCAAGCTGGTTAAACCTTTTTTTGACCGGCCATTTTAATCATAAGTTTTAAGTGTTTAAAAATTACCAGGAATCATTTTCAAGTTCTTCACAGTGCGATTTGCAACTGCTGAAGCAGCACTGCGTCGCTGGTTTGCTTTACTTGTAACTGGCGTTCCTGTGTCTTCATTTACCATGGCTTAAGAATGATAAAGAGAAACATTTTAACTTTAATAATGCGTAAAATAATTCATAAAAGTTGTTCATTAAAATAAGTTGAAAATTACCTTTTCCAACATTCCTCGGCTCAGTCTTCACATCATTGCTATTACGACGAGACCTCCTGACTGACCGAGGAGGAGTGCTGACAACTGGAGCCAGTCTTGATGGAGAACTCAATGCATTGTCATTACTGTTCTTACCTGTTATATTTTACAATTATTGAAAGCAATTAGAGGATGTTAGGGCTACTTAACTGAGGATTTTAATTAAAAGACATTATAACAATCCAACTTTTGTTTATTATTAAATCTCAAATCAGGGTTGCCACCATATTTGAAAAATCGACTTGCCTGACTTTTGTCCATTTTATTCTCATTTTTGCCTGACTTTTCATACAATAGTCAATTTTGCATGACTTTGCCTGACTAAAATTAAAGTTAAATAGCTTCCTTTTTTTGAAAAAAGCAAAAAGTCTTCAATAATGCACGT
>JAQGBX010007523.1:0-11346 GCA_034698745.1 Megaphyllum sjaelandicum | reverse complement strand
TTTGCAAATTTGTACACAGAAAAGGTGGAAAATTTTGCAAATTTGTACTCAGAAAAGGTGGAAAATTTTGCAAATTTTAACTCAAAAAAGGTGGAAAATTTTGCAAATTAAATTGAACTGAGAAAATGTGTAAAATTTTTGCAAATTTGTTCTTAGAAAAGGTAGAAAATTTTGCAAATCTGTACTCCGAAAATGTGAAATTTTTTTGCACATTTCTACTCGGAAAATGGGCCTTGTAGAAGTATTAAATTTGGATCGCCATGACTGCGTTGAATTTCCCTGACTATTTCAAAATAAACCATTCTTCCCTGACTTTTCCAGGTTTTCCAGGTCTGGGGCAACCCTGTGAATACACAGCTAATAAAGAATATATTATTGGCAAAATAATGGAGAAAGTTTTTAAAAACAGGGGAATATTCATAAAAAGTTGGGATAATGCAGAGAAAATGGAAATATTGAAACTTCTTGCAAAATGTGTCCTTGACAAATTGTATAAATACAGAGAAAACTTGAATACCAGCCAGGGTATAATCCATATCGAATCCAAAGAACTTAATCTTTGTTAGGTGCAAGCTTCGGTTGACAAAAACCCTGTGGGAGAAAAAAATGGGATTGTACATAAGCAGTTCAACTAAATTGGGTGAGGGATGTTTATTCTAGTAAGAATAAATGAAATACACTTAAAAACGCGGATGCAATTAAACGTGCGGTTCAGGCCTGAATCGGATGCAAACTAAAGAGAAAACATACGCAATGTTGTTAACACTCGTGCCCATTTCACAAAGTGAAAAAAGATGGGCAAAGTTAAAAAAAAAATAAAAAAAGAAAACAAAAAAGATTTTTTGAAAAGAAAAACAATGAAATCAAAGGAGATGGGCCCAACCTGGACGATGCCGGTCGTGACTCCCCCGTCGCCCCCATGAAAGTCATCAAACTTCTAGTAATATTCAGTTGAGCAAAAAAAGAGAAAACAAAAGAAGCACCATCAATATATTATTAGTACTATACTGAATTCTAGATTATCAGGTAACACTCCATAACCTAACAATATATGCCGTCCCATACAAGTATATCACCACTAATCAATAGGATCTATCATGCAAAATTAATTTTTGATACTAACAACCAGGGGTATTAGTTTCTCTAAAGTGAAACAACATGCAAAACGGAAGTACCAATCACCAGTTGCCACAACCATTTTTTTGCTTGGCACCCAGGAGATGACCTGGAAAACGATCCCAAAAAAGTCCAGTTTTTGACTTATTATTTGAATAATGATCAAGTTGACTTTTTAAATTTTAAAATAAAGAGTCAAACAATTCTTGGATCTCACATTTATAAAATGTTATGCAAAAACAAAAAGTGTATTCCAAAACCCGAATTGATAGGGACACACTTCAGCTTTTATGGGCCAAACTAGACTACCGTGTGTTGTGTTACACGAGGATCTCACATGGACATTTTCTCTTCATGTGTCATTTACTATTGTATCTGTAAAACTCTCCAAAATATATCTTTTTGAAACCCGATGATTCTTTGGACGCAAGATGTTTACAAAAAAGCAAAGTGCATTTTTTTATTTACAGTATATTTGGCAGGCTCTCAATGGCCGTCTAAACCTTTAATCTTAGTAGAGATTCTCAATTTGAACGCAAGACCACAGACGCAAAGTAAAAACAATCATTTAGTAGCCATGATCACAAAGTGAGTAGCTTACGGCAAGTCTGGATTTCAAATCAAACTTAAGAGCTGTTTGTTTGTGGATTTTTAACGTTGGCCTATTTAAAATTTTTAATTACCAACAGGCAACAGCGCAAGTTTCAGAGTTGTTTACAATCAAGAGTGAAAGAAAGCTGGCATAGAATTACCAGTTGAACAACATCAGTAATGTATTGTAAAAAATACCATTACATGTAATAGAGCCTGAGAAAAATAATTTTCAGCCTTGTCCTGGGCAGACCAGTTTTATTAGTTGTCCATTTTTAAAACAAAAGTTTGCGTGCTTAATAAGAAATTGACCATAAAGTGTCAAAGCACGAAAAGGTATTATTATAGTCGGGATTTCACACTTAAGCTGGTCACTTCTGGTGGTTCACTTCTAATATACTTTATAAAAACCAATCATTTAAAACCTGTTTGGAAAAATTAAAATCTTACCAACCTTGGGCAATACTACGTTTTCATTCGCTTTCGAAACAAGCGCCGTTTGTTACCGACGGAAATCAAGTATTTGGATGCAGAAAATCGAAAATTGGACCAATTCTTTGAATAGTAGATCATACTACTGTAGATCTGGGGAAAAGGGGCTAAATCTCGAATACTGCGTGTCATGACGAGGCAACCTAGCAGTACAAGTAGCCTTGATGTACGAACGATGGACTGGTTCGTGGTTCACGTGATTTTTCACATGTTCGCTGGCAAACACGGAAGACGTTATGAGAGTGCAGAACGTGCACGAGGCCTTCAGCAGTTTGCACATGACCAAACCTTAAGTAGTATTACATACGGTTGCACCAACGTCTATTTGAACTTTATCAACTTTATCATTAGCAAGTCGAAAAAAAAAACGATAGGGCATTCCTCAGAGAGGCTCTTCAAAGGAATTCCTCAGTCAAATTGGACATTGCTCCGTCTGAAATGCTGACAAGACTATTAATAATCAGCTGGTTAACTCCAATGTCGTATTCGATTTTCAATGTCATCGAACACGCGATGAGTGGATTTGGAGCCGCTGGGAAAAAATTCGCAGGGTTTGAAAATACGTCACAAATACCACTTATCTTTGCCTCTCGGTTTCTATTTGTATGGAAATTGGCAAAACCGAACCAGGTCGGCTCGGATTATTGCCAAAAGTAGCATTTTGCCTCGCATGTGGCTGAGCAGCTAAAGTGATCACGGAATCGGAAAAAAACAACTGGAGCACGGAAGTAATTCCGTAAAATCGAAATCATTCAAAATTACGCTGCGTGTCTGATGGCTGTGCGTGCCCGGCCAGCATCAATTACCAATGCGTGAAATGCCTTTTAAAATCCATAACAATTGTTGTTCCTCACGGGATGTCGAGCCACTTAATTGACGCGCACGCAGTGGATGATCAATAAACCTACTGCACATTTGCATGAATTGTTTCCCCCGGCTTCAGGGTACCAGCATCGCTATTTAAAGGTTGACTTTTTTTTATCCTGACTGAAAATGAATGCAGCGAAATTAAACGCGCCACAGTGGCCTTCATGCAAATGCTAACTTGACCGAATTTGCAAACGGTGCAGTGGTCTGGAAGTGGAGAAACTTGAAACCGAAAATGATGAAGCAATGTGCGAGGAGTTTGTTCTGCATACAAAAACCTTGTTTGAATAAAAATTGAAGTTTTTTTCACTTTTCAAGGTGAAACTTATTTGTGGTTTAGGTGACGTCCCCCGCAATATTTGTTCAAGTTTTTAGAAAAAGTGGAGCTACGCTTGCAAAAGCAACGCATTAATTGGTGTAAAACAGCGATAAACTTCATTTATTTTAAACCAATTTAGGGTATAGATTTCGTCAAAAGCCCCGCGATTCCGTAACTGCCAAAGTACTTTTATAAAGCTTTGTCTGTCGGAGTACCCCTGATATCTGTAGATTGTTCATCTCTATAGAAATCAAAATACTCGAAAATGTAACACATTACACGCAAAACGTTACTTATATCTACAAGTCTGCAGTGAAAGCAGTGCAATCGAATTGCAGAAACTGCAATTTTGTATGAGAGATATCAGTAATATACAGTAACAGATTGATGGAAAAAAAACTGCATGGAATTGACCAATACAGAAAAGAGGTTATTTTCACACCCGCGAGTGATTTGTTTTGTCTCTAATCTAGTCATATTAAACACTAGAACCGACTTCATTTTCAGCTCAAAATCAACGCATGCAGGGTCAAATATCAATGCTTAAAAACCCTGAAACAAAACAACACAATAAAAAAACTTTGCAAGTTTATCTGGCTTCTCGTTCAGAACGTATGCTTTTCATAGTAACTGCGCGTGTTCAGGTTTACTTCTAGGTAAGGTGCGTGACTTCGTGACATAAAAAGGTGCGAAACGTGCGTCCCAAGAGAGGCCACTGCTCAGTTATAGCCTAATTACGGAAGCAGTTGCGAACGACACCGAGTTATTATACATCTTCGATGATTGGTAAGTTACGGCATTCCCGGTATCTGCACGGGGGAATCTTTCAATTTTTCACCAAGATTACCAACCAGGCTATTCCGAAATGCCTAGATGTCATAAATTTCAATGAGCTCGCACCAGCCTTGACAGTGTGTCGAAATGCTGTTGTCAACTCCTTGTTATTATGAGCGAATAAAGGAGTGGAAAAAACGAAAACAAGCATTTTTGCGCGATCGGATGTGATTTGGAAATCAGACGAGCTCGTAGATAAAAACTAAGGCCTCGCGTTACGGATCTTGACGATAAAACTGGTTTTACGAGAGATCAACAGCACGCGGGGTTGCCAAGTGCAACTATCTCCAATTTAATTGTCCGACAAAAGTTGCTAATGCCATATCGCCGATGTTCTCGACTTTCGAAAACTAGAACACTTTTCGAGGCTTCAATTTCAATTTTTAATATTGAAATAACACATTCGGAGAAAAATGGCAGATGAGCATAATTTTTTCATAAGCACGACAGGATTCGGGTACATTTTTGGAGAAAAGATCAGGTCGATTTTTCTCGCTTTCATTTTTTATCAAGTACACGTACCATGCAGTTCTTCCTTATGAACCTTTCCTTACAAATCGTAAAAAAACTAAGAAAAATCCACGCAATGGTATTAAAACTCGATATAAATAGAACGCGAATGAAAATGTTAGTGGGAAAATAAGGTGAAGGCGAGCCATGACGTCAATGGGTTATGCGCAAAATCGAATTTTCCATTAAAGGCCGAAGATGACTTCCTGTCCCTCGCCACCTCTCCCAAACGCTATATTTTGCGAGTTGCCAAGTTTTTAATAAAACGGAGAAAAATTGATCATCATCCAAAAAGTTCACAATTTTTCATCTTTTGAAGCTAAATGATGGAAAAAAAGATTGTGAAGAAGATGCATTAGAGCGATGTATGTCTGGTTCTAAAAATCGAGCTGATCTGGATCAACATTTTGAGAGAAAGAGGTTGGAAAGGATGTACAGGTTGGGCCTGGTTGGCAAAGACGTTGCTTGCAAAAAGCAACTTTTGCCAAAATAGCGATAAAATTCAGTAAAACTGCGTCAACGTGCTTAATTCCCTTCTAAAAATTGGCTGCATGCTCTGCTGTTTACATATCGTAGACGCTTTTAAAGTTTGATCAAACTACAACATGGGAAACAACTGTTCATTTTTTTAAAATGGCGTCATTTTTTTATAGCACAGAAAAGATTTCAGTAAAAAAACATGTTCTGGCTAAAAGTAGATATTTAACAAAAGGCTTTTCATTTTTAAAATGGATATTGTATATCTACGTGTAGTAGATCAACATTTATTGTTTTTTTTTTATTAAATCTCCCTCGAGACATAGCATGCAAAGTTGCAACAAAAGCCCACCTGGGAATTCCTGGATTTCAAAAAAGATTTACGCAAACAATAAACTACTTATCAACATTTCTCATCAACGTATCCAAAAATATACAGCTTCCCAACACATGCATGCTACTGCAGTATCTGCCTCACAAAAGACTGCATTTCAGATTTTTAGCATCCATACTGTACAGGATTTGCCAAATGTCAAAACCGTTTCTTTAAGTGTCCATTTGGCACGATCCTGTTGGCAACCTCCCATATTCAGTTCCAGTATTCTTGCAGAAAACCGGGTTTCGAATTCCAGGATTCTGGGTTCAAGTACATCTCTGGCGGTCGCTCGGCAAAGGGCGAGCAACATGCACCTGTCCCTTACGGCAGCCAAAAATACTTCCACAGAGCTTTTTCCAGCCTCACTACTTTGGTGAGAAAATCTGGTTCTGCGGAACCTCGGCTCCGAGTTCACGCTAAAAAAAAAACCTAATCAACAACGAGCCATTTTGGAGTCCGTTTGCGACTCTTTGGGTCACAAACAACAACACGGGCTAAAAAGGGAAAACCTGGAAAAAAAACAAGCAACGAGAACCTTCACCTTTAACTTGTCCATCACGCAGCCTCCAGAGAGCCCCCAGAATAGGCCCCTCTGGGTCCTGGAATTAATGGGAATTAACAGACGCTCGTTAACTGAGGTCATGCTCACCTGTGACTCGTCGAGCGGTAGTATTTCTTGGATGACGAGATGGAGTCAGCGACATCATCCTCGCACTCTTCGACCTCGTTCTCGTCCAGAGGAGCTTCCTGATGGCTGTTGGTACCGTTCAGCGCCATGGTAAGGTGCAAAGATTCTGCCATGAAAAAAGGAAAGAAAAGTCAAATCTTTTCACGAGAGTTGAAGCGCTGTCGCATATACGGCTTGCCAACGACTATCTGGCTGGCATTCCAAAGTCGGTATCTTTGTATAGCTCACTGCCTGGCATATTCCAAACTGATAGCGCACGATTGGTCCATTTAGATAAGGAAATAACTTGGTGCGAATCACGTTGCTAACATATGCACATTAAGTAACGAGAACATGAGTTGCACGACGTCACACACCAAGGTAAACCAATCTACCACCAGAATCTGTCAACGCCGATGCCCACGCAAATACACTAGTATATTCGCTGCAACTGGTTGCCGCGCAATACCAAAACATTCCCAGAATGCAGGAAAGCATCGTAAAATCTTTCATTACATCCTGCAGTGTATTTACCTGATTTCATTCACGCAAACGGCTGATTCATAACCTTTTTCTGGTTAACAGCTAGGGCTCGGGAATGTATGGAATGGTGAATTAATGATAGCAGCATAGGGGCCATTCAAAAAGGACGTCCTCAAAATGTTCCACACAAAAATTTACGAATCTGTACTCGAAAACAGTTGAAAATGTTGCTTGGAAACTGTTGCGAATTTGACCTCGGGGAAAACTTGGAAATTTTTGCAAAGATGACCTCGGAAAATTTTGAAATGCTAAATGCACATTTCACAAATTTGTACTGGGAAATATTGAAAGTTTGCGAATGGACACTGAGCGTTTAAGTTCTGACTTTTCCAGGTTTTTCAGGACTGGAGTTACCCCGTTTACAGACTTTTGCAATTTATAACACGCTATATTGCGCTCAATTTCCTTTATAGGAACTGATTTTATTTTGCATTTTCTTATCGAGTGGAGTCAGTGGACGTCCGAGTTGGTCATACTTCCCTCCCTCCCCCTGTTCACATTGGGTTCGTGACTCAATTACCTATTCCCCTGCATGAGGACGTCCTTTTTGAATGGTCACTTATAGCAATGTGCACATCAGTGTATGCGTTTGGAAGATGGCATGGTTGAAAAGGGTAGCATAATAACAGATGAAGTTTGAAACAATGTACCTATTTCTCTAATACATAAATGACAGTTGATTATAAGAAAAAGTTATTAAAAAGGGTTTAAAGTGTGTTAAATTAATATTTCCAACTTGTACAGTATGTGGATTTCTCAAGAATATTTACTAAAAATGTTCCAAGTGTGTATTTTCAGTAATTTCGAAATTTTAACTCTGACTCCTGCTTATTTGGGACCTTCTTGGTTTTACCTTCTCATGCTGTTATTTTTTTATTTTATTTAAAAACTAGTAGTTTCTTTTAATAATATTTTGAGCTCTGCAATTCTTCGCCGAAATAAAAAATACAGAAAAACATGTTTACGTGATGTTGTTTTAATGTTTTTGTTTACTCTTAGTACCTGTTTTAAAATGCAGTCTTGTCTGCACGGCAAGTGAAATTCCGCAGTAACAGTTCAACAGTTTCAAGCCCGCATATCGAAAACAATCACAAAGATATCTACAATGTATTACCTTAATTTAGCATTTTATTTTCAATTATACGTAGAACAAAATCTCGTTTCAATCTTACTCTATATATAGCTTAAGGCATGGGCAATTGAAATGTCTAGCTGGAAAACTTGAAAACATCCGACCTGTTTACCAGATAAAAAACCCTTTCATATAAAAACAAATAGCAAAAAAACAAGGCCGACTACAGTACGACATGCCAAGTTGTTTCCAAATCCATTCAACTGGTTTTCATTTCACCATTTTAATCGGAATTTGCGAATAACTTTTAACGAAGCAGCAAAAAATGAATAAAACTTTGTCAGAGATCAACCATGTGCTCTTATTTTTTTTGTGCTCACAATTTGTATCTCAGCTGGATAACAGCTGCCGTACTCGTGAATCTTACAAATTCCTCCATGCACTCTTTTATTGGTGTCTTTAGGTCATAGAACCATCGTAGTTCAAATCCCTCTTAAGATAAATCGCCAAGATTGTAATAGGTTTTTTCCTAGCACTCCTTAAAAGGGGTTGCAGAAATCATAATTTTCAAATTGGCCAATTTTACGTCGAACAACTAGCTAATAAATTCTGTTAACCATGCAAACATAATTTGCAAAACGTGCTTCTGCTTCATAATACGATGAAATGTTCACGTTTTCCAAATTCGATAAATATGGGTAAATGGCTGATTTCCGTTAATTTTCAGACATCCTCTTTCAAAATCTGGCAAGGATGCGAAGACTGATGTCAATTAATCTTTAAAAAAACCTAGAGTACATTGCATCAGCGTATTGTTTGACCGGAGCAATGTCGAATGTTCAATGGATGAAACTTGATGGCAATTATTTGACGACATCATGCAGTTTCATAACTCAGCTGGCAACGTGATACGTGCAAGAGCAACAAACTTCAATTCTTGTGAACGATGAGAAAAACAAATCTCAACGAATAGGATGCTAGAGTTTCATTTAATTATACAACAAACAGCACTACATCTATTGAAGAAAATAAGTTTCCATGACATGACGTAATCCCCAGTAATGAACAGAGTCCATCTCGAGGAGAACTTTCCAAGATGTGCAAGAAATTGACCAAAGTTGAAAAACGTTTTTATTAATTTTATAACTAAAGTTAATGTACTTTCAAGATTTGAAAATTTCCAGTGTGACCAGGCTGTCCAAATAACACCGAAGGTTCACAACTCACACATGGTTTTCGTCGAACTTTAACATTATATCAATGGTTCAATTCAATTCTTTACCCTGCAGTCAGTACTTAGCACCATTAGGCAGGGGGAATCATTACACAAATTAAGTCAGACTAAAAGCAGTCTGATCATGATGGACCAAAACATCACATTTAAGGTATATTTCCCATATTTGGGACATTAAGATGGGAAGACGGTCATGGCCGATTTAATACAGGAACTATCTCAGCATTCGCCTGGGGAGGAATTGTAGGAAACCATGAAAAACCACAATCGAGGATAGCCGACCCGGGAATCGAACCTGGGTGTACCGAATGCAAGACAAGACTGCTAACTTCGTTCTAAGCCACCTTGCTTAGAAGGTACCACATTGCTCGGTTGCAGCTGCTGCAACATTTTAACACTAATAGACCTTTCTTTTGAAAAGCAGCTGATTATTCTTGACAAATACAGGAACAGCAAGCTAATGAATGACAGAACGGAAACCGCCAATGACCTGCGCACTTGACCTGTCCGCATCGGTAACAATTGGCTGAAGCTCGGTAACTCAACACCTATCAAAATATTAAGCACGAGACACGACCCTTGGCCAACATAAGGGATAATGCAGCAGTGCCCTTTGCCGAAGCCCCGCCCCCGATGCTACTCTCTTCACCTGACCGCAATTGCGCTAGCTCGCGAGGTGCCCGAATTTACACGATCGAACGTCGATCGTTCCAAACCCTAAGTTGAAAACTTTATTCGTGATACGGAGCATATAATTAACACGCAAAAAAGCTGCAGTTCGACGCGCTAATCGCGGAAGCATCGAATGCGCGTCCAAAAGGGTAAAAACCCGAAATGATAAAACGGAATAGAATTCGAGCTTACTTTTCGAAACGCAGTTTTATTCCTAGCAGTTTGGCAGAAATGGACAACAGCAATCGCGAGAGGATGTAATTCCGGATTTGTTAAGCACAGTGTTATCCGTTCACCTTTGGCACTTTGGGGCAATCGCGAGGTATTAAAATGATCGGTGCAAATAACATTCGGGCACTGCGGCACACGCATCTCATATACAATTCAATGACGAAATTTGCGAAACGAGCGTTGCGCCCCCTCGCGAACGTCAACTTCGTTGGCGAGAGCGCCGTTGTCAAAAAGGGTTGGCGAGCAGACGCTTCCGAGGATTTTTTGCCGCATTTCACGCACAATGGAGTGAAGTCAAATAACGAAGGGATTTCCTCAAATTTCACGTAAATTCGTGTAAGTAGAGGCGTTTTACGCCCATTAAAGGTCGCTCGTGGTTGTCCCTAAGGGCAGGGCTCATTTTGGCCGAATGTGGACTCGATAGCGCGGCTTTGACCGCACGTCAAGAGGCAACTTCCTCCACAAAACCATATTGCCTAACCTTGGCTTTGGATATTGGTCATGCAGGTACGGCATTCTTCCGGCCAATAGGATCGCACAATCTAGTAGCATCTCATTCGCATTGGTCGGTAGGATGGATCGCTGAAAAATACAAATACTGCCAAGGCCTCCCAAAATGTTCGGGAAATATTTTTGGCGTTTCGTGGATTTTGTCGGCAATTTAGTTATTGAATGATGCTGTGACCATTGCAACTATGCCAATGGGTCGCTTATATGGTACTTCCCTGGCTGCATGCCCAGCATCTCTGTATTCATTGCAGCACACACCCATTCATCTAGATTGGGTGTTATCGGAACCTCTGTACATAAAGTTTGCAGCGTGCAAACTGTACTTTTTTGGGGGGAAATGACACGATGTGAATGTGTCATTTTTGTACTCCTTAAAAGTTTCATTTGCTCCAATTTTGAGGCAGTTGCAATATCTTTACTGCAGTGTAAGCTGTAAATATTTAGATTGGGAAAATGCTCCGAGATCATCATCGTTTTGCAGATTCTATGGGAATTGGCTTATTCAAGGAATTTAATTTCACAAGTTTGAAGAGACAAAGGTGCAAGATGGCTTAGAGGTCAGCATCCTCATCTTGCATTTGGTAGAACCGGGTTCGATTCCTGGATCGGCTGTCCTCGATTGTGGTTTTTCATGGTTTCCCACGATTCCTCTAGGCGAATGCCAAGATAGTTCCTACATGTATATTGAATCGGTCATGATTGTCCTCAAAACCCATCCTCATCTTTTAAAAGTCCTGGTAATTACAGAAAAGTTAACTAAATTGTGATGTTGGGATCCATCATGACCAGACTGCTTAGTCAGACTTAAATTGTATAATGATTGAAGGGGGGGCGG
>JAQGBX010007522.1:0-11347 GCA_034698745.1 Megaphyllum sjaelandicum | reverse complement strand
TATTGGGAAAAAGGTAACATTTGTAGCACCCTGTATTTTTAATACAATTAACACCGAGATTAATGGATCGATTAATTGGAACGTTGCGTTTGATCGAAAAGCCAAATTTCAATTATTTTCAATTTAACAAAAAAAAAAAAACAATAAAACGGGCAGTTTTTGTATACATGCCCATCTTGTGTTGGGAACAAGATGGCGGAAATTACCCACGTGATTGGAATAGCCAATGAGCATTGATCTTAACATGACCACTCTCTCTTTAGTTATGGCTCTCTAGATTGGATTACTCTAGATGGGATTAGGATTGGATTGGAAAAAAATAGGTGCACATGGCAGCTGTGGGTTCGCTTTAATCTAATCTAATTAAATTCTTTCGAGCTGGCACGCTTAATGCCACGCACCTTTGCAAGTTCTGAAAGGAAATTCCAGCATATTCTGCTTAAAAGGCATGAATAATAGGCCAAGGATAAGCGGGCCTTCCGAGGCACATACGACGCCCCTAAAAAGCCTGAACTATAAACCTTTACGGTGGCCATTATTCCTTAATTTTTTAACCCTGACACCGGTTCTGCCATTTTTTTCCGAACGCTTCAGAAATGCCCCGTAATAATAATAATGATAAGCAGCACACCTGAACAATCCTCAACTCTTGACAGGTGTTCCTCACGAGGACTCGGAGCAGGAAGGGAACATTGCGAAACAGAAATGAGGAAGAACTGGAGAATTCTTGCAATCTTCAAACTGATGATGTCATTGTGCGGTGACGAAATAGTCGAAATTCAACCTTCCAACAAACAACCGAAACATTGCACATGTTGCCGGAGAAATATGTTGGCCAAACAAAAACTGGCTCTTTTCAACGAAATTAGTAATGCGTTTGTCCTGTCATGGGGCGGACATGTGGAGCACGCCAAAGAACGGTTTACCCGCCTGACAATCATGGTCTGTTCTGGAGGGAAAAAAATGTTTTGGAAATGCTTTCTTTCTGCGAGAAAATGTTGCGAAAATATATCACGGAATGCGATGTATTTCGGTCAGAGAAACACATATGGTGAATTTGGAAATTGCATTAATTGTGCAATGTGTTTGCAAACATATACAGGTGAAGCTCAACAGCGACTCTTAAAACATTATGTTATAAGATAAAACTACTGTCTGGTTTGGGAAGTTGATGATTTTTAGAGAAATTGTGTCGTTTTTGTAAAAAAAAGTCATATCGTTATTGGAAAATTTGTTATGTTTTGCGTAAAAATCACATCGTTTAGAAATACAGTAAGTGTCATCTTTTTGTTTATAAAAATTCAAAAGTTTACTTGAAAAATTGATCGGTTTTTGTTTATAAAAATTCAAAAATTTACTTGAAAAAATTGATGTTTTTTTGCGATAATAATGTTTGTTTTTACTTTTAAAAAAAAACAATACATTATTTTGTGAAAATTAATCTTACAAACAAGAATACTTGAGTAAAATTTATTTGTTTTGCGTAAAAATCACAGAGTTTTCAAATAATTGTCATCTATTTTTTCTTTCTAATAAAAACTGCATTGTATTCATTAGAAATTTGATCCTTTTTTGTGATGATATTGTTGTTTTTATTTAAAAATATGTAAACTTGAGCAGACTTGAGTATAATTTACTGTTTTTGCGTAAAAATCACAGCGTTTTGAAATAATTCTCATCTATTTTTTACATAAAAAATTCCAATGTTTTCTTAAAAAAAAGTGATCGTTTTTTTCGGATGATATGCATGTCTTAAATTTAAAAAAAAAATGCATTATTTTGTGGAAATTAATCCGTGAAAAAAAATCTTACCAAGAAACAGACTTGAGTACAATTTTCTATTTATTTTGCGGAAAAATCACATCGTTTTGGCATAATTGTTATCGTTTTTTTAAAATAAAAATTGCATTGTTTTCTTTAAAAAATTGATCGTATTTTGGGATAATTTTGTTTTTTATTTTGAAAATAAATTAAAATATTTGTAAATTAATCTGTGAAACAAGCAGACAGACTTGAGTAAAGTTTACTTCTTATAATCATTACATTTTATACTGTAGATTATAAGTACGTGTAATTTTCTGTGACTTCCTACGTTGACGGTTATAACGAAGTTTCTCCCGTTACTATAACATAGTGCAGAAAGATGGTGAATAAAATTAAATAAAAATATGTCTAAGTGCAATATTTTTTTTAGTATATGAAATAAAAACATCTTTTATTTTTAATAAAAGCCTTTCAGCGTTGTAGTGAACCCATAAATTTGTTGATACTCGCAACAAAATTGTGTTAAAGTCTTCAATGTTACTATGGACGTTATATATACTTTGAAAAATAATGGCATAATAAATAAATTTATAGCTGAATATATTTCCCGGACAAGATAACGTGAAATGTGTTTGCTAAATATAAAACAAAGTGTTTCTTTTCGTTTTGGGGCAAGATGGCAAATGTGACATTTTGCATAAAAATCACCATAGTCATAATATTACCACTATATAAAACGACACGTGACCCTATGCAGGTGTATCCCAAAAAAATTACATTTGTCCTGACATGTGAAGTTACTTCAGGTGTATGCCCTCAATGTACTCAATATATCATTGAAACCTTTTTAAATATACAAGTAATGTACATATTTATTCACAATACAGACTTATCAACTAATTTATCGATAACGGTGGTACAAAGATCGTATCAATACTTTGACAGAATTCTTTTACTACGAACCACATCCAAATCAAACAATTGATAAAATAAAATAAATGAATTTTATAGAAACAAGAATGCAGGCGCTGGTATGGAGTTCAACCAGCAAAGGCCGGCGTCACACACGAAGAAATTTATATCTGGAAATAAATTGCGAGAAATTGCAGGAAAGTTTTTTCAACTGAAACAATTTCTTGCTGCTGCACACATGGAGCGATACTTTCTGAATTTATCCCGAAAGTACATGTATACAGTATATATGGCAGCACTGTCTCAAAGGAAAATGTGGGTAAACAAACTTGACAGCATTGTTTTTATTCCATCCTATGACGCTTGTCTTTCCTGATTAGCTATCCAACAGAAAGAAACTTTTGTGCACGACTGTAAAACCTATGACGTTAATTTCTTTCCGTAAATAAGTTGCTCGATCAGATTAGGATCATTTTCTATTCTGGAAATATATCTGGAGATTCATTTGCAAACAAAATTTTTTCCAACACGCCGGGAAATATCAAGCAATATGACGTCATACAACGCCTATGACGCCAGTTTCTTTCCAGAAATAAGTTCCTCGGAATAAGATTATTTTCTACTCTGGAAATATATCTGGAAATTCATTTGCAAACGAAATTTTTCCCAACACGCAGAGAAATATCAAGCAATATGACGTCAGTTTCTTTCCAGAAATAAGTTGCTCAGAATAAGATCATTTTCAATTCTGGAAATTATATCTGGAAATTCATTTACAAACGAAATTTTTCCCAACCCGCCGTGAAATATCAAGCAATATGACGTCATACAACGCCTATGACGCCAGTTTCTTTCCAGAAATAAGTTGCTCAGAATAAGATCATTTCTATTCTGGTAATACATCTGAAAATTTATTTGCGAAAGAATTTGTACACAACACGCAGGGAAATATCAAGCACATATTTGGAAACAAGTATGCCGCCATACTACGCCTTTGGCGTCAGTATCTTTCCAGAAATAAGTTGCTCAAAATAGGATCATTTTCTATTCTGGTAATACATCTGGAAATAAGTACGACGTCAGTTTCCTTCCAGAAATAATTAGCTGAACATAGAATCTTTTTTTATATTCTGGAAATTTTTCCCAACATTCGGTTAAACATCAAGCAATAATACATCTGGAAACAAGTTTCGGGAAATAAATTGCCTGGTGTCTCCAAAGGAACGTCTTAATGACATTCTTAAGACCAAAGGACGGTCTTGAGGTGCTACCAGACACTCTGCAGAACCAGGAAAAAAAATTGAACTTTCTGATATCGCAGCTTTCAGCACGGGTCCAATACTTGTTATGTCAACAATCAATATCGCGAAAAGATAACAATTCGTCCCAACGTACAAAAGCGGATCTTGTTAATTGCATCGGCAAACACCATGCACGATGCAATTTAGCAGAGGGGCAAAACCAGCATCTTGAGTTGACTTGCCAAGTTTGCGTGATGGCCCCACGAGCTGCAGCGGATCATGGGCGCATCCTTTCAAATTCAAATTAGTTTTATTACAGTTGTACATGTCGTTGTCAAAACAGAAAACAGACATCCATCTGAACGAGGAACAAAAAACCACACGTGGAAAACTTGAAGAAGAAGGAAATTCTTGTTCGGGACAAAAACCGCAAATGAGTCGCCCCAGAATCAGGCTCTTCAAGAACAAGAAACCCGAAGTAGAAACAGATTCAATATTTGCGACTAATGGTAAACACGGGTGTTTTGATAGAAAACATGCACTTTTTCCGGACGAAATTGTATATCCTTGAGGCACCGTTTTCGGCTAAATGGCAAAGTTGCGCCTATTTATCGCAAATGCGAGCATCCGTCATTTTTAACTTGGACGGAATCCTGCTTTTAACTGTTTTGTCGAAATTCTTCTAATTGGCCGAACACGACATAAGTGTAAACTAACAAAGTAGTTGCATTTTAACGAGAACATCGCCATGACACCAGAAGGACGAGGGAGAATGATAGTGTTTATAGTAAAAGCCAATAAAAAACCCCTTATTGCTTGAGTTGGACCAGGGGAGTAAGTGATGTGTTACCTTTTTTTGAAACTTTATCGGAGATCAAAGGCCGCTAAATTAGGGGTATATATGTAGATAATGGTCAGTTGCATTAACCAATTTTAAAGTTTTTAATGATATTGTCCATCAATTGATAAAAGCCAATTGCTTGAGTTAGACCAGGAGTGTAAGAGAAGTGTTACTTTTGTTTGGAAACTTTATCGAAGATCAAAGGTCGCTAAATTAGGGGTATACTGTACATGTATAGATAATTTTAACCAGTTGCATCAACCGATTTAAAAGTTTTTAATGATTATTGTCCATCAATTGGTGAAAGACAATAAAAAACGATTATTGCTTGAGTTAGACCAGGTGAGTAAGTAAGGTGTCACTTTTGGTTTTAAACTTTATAGGAGATCAAAGGCCGCTCAATTAGCGGTATAGTTAATGACCAGTTGCATCGACCAATTTAAATGTTTTTAGTGATATTGGTAAAATTCCAAAATTGGTAAAAGCCAACAAAAAACGCTTATTGCTTGAGTTTGACCAGGGGAGTAAGTGAGGTGTTACTTGTGTTTTGAAACTATATCCGAGATCAAAGACCGCTAAATTAGAGCTACATGTACAGATAATGGTCAGTTGCATCAGCCAATTTAAAAGTTTTTAAAGATATTGTCTATCAAGGCCATTAAAATTTGTGGTATCCGACGGTACTCATACATATATACAAGTACTGATATACAGGGTATGTCAAAATTATTTCAACAATATGGGATGAAGATTTAGGTTTTAATTTTGTTTTATCAGATATAATGGGAGAAATGCTAAAGCTCGAGTAAAGATGAGTGTTTGGATAACGAATAATGTTGTAATATGTTGATAAATTTTGATGAAAATAATGTATTTTAAATTTTAAGTGTCTATGTATTTTTTACATACTCTGTACATTTGTTGTAATCAACATATTACAATA
Organism: Megaphyllum sjaelandicum; assembly: GCA_034698745.1. Classification (NCBI taxonomy): domain Eukaryota; kingdom Metazoa; phylum Arthropoda; class Diplopoda; order Julida; family Julidae; genus Megaphyllum; species Megaphyllum sjaelandicum. Next base: position 5,646 of record JAQGBX010007522.1, on the reverse strand, counting down.
TCATTCGTTATCCTTAATCTTGCCACCACTCTTCTTTCTCCCTTTATGTCTAACCAAAAAGAATAAAATTTAAAATGTCCATTTCATTTCCAATATTTAAGTATGAACATACCGAGGGTTATTTAGACATACCTTGCATTTGACAAACGTCCAAGATGACAGAGTTGCATGGAATGGTAGTCTGATCATACATTTTTATAACTGGTGTACAGTTTAGTAATAAAAACTGAATCAATTTGGTCAAGACTGACGGAAGTACACGTAGTTTATTGATATACACTGTAAGGGCGGATAGGCCAAGCTGTCAATAATAAGTCAATTCTGGGAATGTCCAAACATGGCCATGTCCCAGAATTGACTTATTATTGACAGCTTGGCCTGTATTATAAATGGGAATACATGAGTTTCTACAAATGCAATTAATGATTGATGGAATAACTGTTAATATATGCAACTGAAAACCATACCAAATTTGACCAAAAAGTTTTGTTTTGGAAAGCTTTGGAGACGCATTTTTAAGAGCCTGATCACAGAATTTCTACAGTATTGGACAGTGACCTCAACTTCTGGTAATTCATGAAGCTTTTCGGTTTCTGGTATAAATTTGATCAAACCTCGAGCTGCACCTCGAAAAGCATCAAACAATCGTACAATTCGACCACAACAATCGACCACAGAAAATGTTTCTAAATATTTTTTTTTCTAACATCAACTTTTCACTTCTGACCGGGCACCGGACAGGCATTTCCAAAAACGGATTGGAGCCAGCAAAAATTCCTCCACGAAATAATCATGCTTAAAAAAAGTTTGCATTTTGATGAGGGAGTGGTCAATCGGCGAAAAAAAAAACAACATTCGCAGGTGGACAGCGGGTGTGGCGGTCAGCATGCAAAGTGACCATCTGGGAGCAAAACCCACGGCAAGGGTCGTGTTCGGGGTCAATTAAAAATAGTATGTCCGTGCTAAATGAGGTCGAGGGTTAAGCCCATGGGGCCCAGAAGATGATTAGGCAAAGGACTGGCTGGTCCCAAAAAGGACAGGAGGGTGCCGGCGCCAGGGTGTCTGAGAATGTGGGGGTGCCATGAAAGCGAAAAGAAGGCGGTTCCCACACACACAAAAACCAGAAACGATGGGAGGAGAAGGGGTTTCTTGGAGAGCGTGTCTTTTCAATGCAAGCCACCGGACAAGTGTTTTCGGACATTTGGGCCTTTTGCTAAGTGATTTACAAGGAATCAGGCGCGCACAAAGTGGACCGAGTTGACAAAGGCGTCCATTTTGTCACTCACACACGGGCCATTGTTCCAGCGCGCCAGCTTGCCTCCAAGGCCCAATTACGGCTTGCTAAGAGGTATCGAATAACCCCATTGGCAGACTACCCGCGAAGGTACATCACTGACCAGTCCCGGTCATGGACAGAATGCCACCAATAACCGAGAGGCCGAAATCGACCCTGGGTGAGACATTTTTCAGATGTGGCTGCGGAAATTATGCTGAAGAAATTCGATGCCAGAGACATACAATTGGATGTTGTGTTGAGATTTCCAGAGCCGGTTGAAAAGAGGAAGTGGAAGATTACCCTAAAGTTGTTTCTAATGGCAATTCTTGAAGCGTGTCGTGTTTTAGGATGGCCGTAGCTAAAGACGGCCTTCTGGAATGAATAAATGACCAATAGATTTTTGACATACATGTATACTGTGTAATTGGATGCATGGGAAGCAGAAGCTGGACATTGTAGTTAAGAAGTTCCGCCAACTGGACAATTTCGGATAAAGTTTTATTTAAACATGCGGAAAATAAACTTTTATTTTGGAAATGTTTGCAAAATTGTCGACCTTTCCCACGAACAAATTTTCAAAATTGCGCACCCTTTCCAGGTAGAAATTTACAAACTTTTCAACATTTTTCACAGACAATTAACTTCACAAAATATTCTACATTTTCTGAGGACATTTTCTATGGACATTTTTTTTTTGCAAAATGTTAAGCTTTTTCCGGAAACAAATTTACACACATTTTCTGCGATTTTCAAAGAAAAAAGAATTTTTTACAGATTTTCATTTGTCAATTTTGCAAAAGAAGGGAAAAGTCTCGGGAGAAACTTTGCACCATCAGATATTATTCCTCTGAGAGGGATTTTGCACAATTGACCATTAAACACGTTGCCACGCCATGCATGACTAGATCGTTTTGCCAGGACATTGCAGATGGCAAAGGGGCGATTGGACCTCTGATTGAAACTATATATCTTATTATTGCTTGAATCCCCCAAGTGCCCAACTCCAAAAAATCGTCCATGGAGTATTAAAATAAAAAAAAAAAACGAATCCAAATTTTACGTAATATTTGATATGAAAAGAAGTTTTTATTGAGAAAACAAGAGAAAGTAAAATCGTTGTCATTACGTTAATATTTTTTTCTTTTAATTATGTCAGGAGCTTTTATTTATTAATATAAAAAACCTACCAGGATAATGCCCCTCCACCTTTTTTCAAGCTCAACGAGATTTGTTCACATACCGGTACTGTGTACTTCACTATGTGTTGTGATACACGAGATACCATCTTGACGGTCGTGGCCGATTTTTAAAGTAACTGTCCCGGCACTCGCCTAAACAAGCATCTTTGGAAAACCACGAAAACCAAAGTTAAGACAGCCGACACGGGATTCGAACCCGGATCTACCGATTGCAAAGTTGAGCGTTTACCAGCGCAGCTAACATGCTCGGTACTCAGGCCATTCTCGTAAAGGCATGTATACCATTAACAAGAATAATCGATTTAAATATGGCAAATCAAAAAGATCGTTCGAAAAACTATATATGCGTTATAGAAAGAAAATTGTTGGTGTTTCTAAATGTAAATTTGAAAAAATACATAAATAAGAAGAAGAAAAAATAAATAAACAAAAGGTTACGAAAGTCAGGACAGCCGAGCCAGCTAGGGCTCGAATCCATGACAAGAAATATAACATGCATGGAACATTTGCCAATACCATGTTTAATGTAACGGTTTAGCTACTGGTAACCATTATATATATATAGTAAAAAATACACGTGACAAACAGGAAACTTAAAAATTCGTTAAAAAAAATCAAAAAACGAATTTATTAACAAGATTTGTAACGATTTTAGATTTGTTCAAGTTCGTTTATTTTCTCAAATAACGGTAATAAAATCCAACTGCTGTAATATATGCCTGGGAGTGAACCCAGGAAAGACACTTTGCGAATCGCACTTTTGCAGCCATAAAGTCACGTGTGCAAAATGGACACGCTATATAGTTATTATATATATATATATATAATAGTTAACTTTAAAAAAAATACTGAAGGTTGTTGCTGTTTTTAAGCAGAAGTTACGCAAAAGTTTCTGAATTTTCTTGGGGAAAATTGTTTGAATTTTTAGATTTTCCTTTGTAAATTTTGGAAAAAAAAAAAAAAAGATAAGGAGCCCGGAAGAAACTTTCCACCATTAAATAAAAATCCACTGAGATGGCTTTACGTGGAATATTTTGCACAATTGACCATTGAACACGTTGTCACATCATGGCTACATCATTTTGCAAGGAAATTAAAGATTTTAGGTATTTGAAAAAAGCATGAAAATTCACATTATATTCTGTGAAATGACAAAGGGGCAATTGGATCTTTGAAACTATATATAGCTTCTAGTAAAACGTTCAAAATGCCTCATGAAACCAAAAGACAGAAATTCATTGCTAGAATCTCCAACTCCAAAAAATCGTGGAGTATTTTAAGAAAACAACGAATCTAAATTTTACGTAATATTTGATATGAAAAGAAACTTTTATTGCGAAAATAATACGCAATGAAAGAGAAAGTAATGATGACCTTACGTGCATTTATATTTTTAAAAATATGCTAAGGGTTTTTTTAATTTATTTTTTTCTGAAACGACCACGCTTCAGGAGGGAAGGAGTATGGATTTTCCACAGATGTCCACAAAAAAGGGAGGGGGCTTACGCTGGACGAGACAATCTCCAAGAACTTTATACATGTATCTATATAGACAGTCGTGGCCGATGTTTTGGACATGACAACCTATAGTACATATTACACATGTATGTAGACAGTCGTTGCCGATTTTTAAAGGAACTATCCCGGCATTAGCCTACAAGCAACTTTGGAAAACCACGAAAACCAAAGTCAGGACAGCCGACACGGGATTCGAGCCCGGGTCTACCGAATGCAAAGCTGAACGTTTACCAGCACAGCAAACGTGCTCGGTACTCGGACCTTTCTCGTAAATGCATGCACCATTAACAATAATTTAATGCAATCGTTTTTAAACATGCCATCTCAAAAGGATGGTTCGAAAAACTATACAGTATAAAATTGGTGACTTTTCTAAATGTCAATTTGAAAAAATACATAAATATCAAGAAGGAAAAAAAAAAGTCAGGACAGCCGAGCCAGGGATCGAACCCATAACAAATATAAGACGGAACGTTTACCAACTGAACCATTATATAATACAAGTGACAAACAGGAAACTACAGAATTCTTCAAAAAAAAAATATGAAAAAACATGTATTATAAAGGTTAGTAAGGATTTTAGATTTGTTCAAGTTCGGTTATTGTCTCAAATAACGGGAAAATGCAACTGCTGTACGTAATTTGCCTGGGAGTGAAAGTTAATTAAAATAACATTAGGGGTACTCAAATAGAAACTTTGCGATACGCACTTTTGCAGCCATGATCGAAGTAACGTGTGCAAAATAGACACCCTATAGTTATTAACTTAAAAAAAATACTGAAAGTTCTTGCTGTTTCAATGAGCACCCTTTACTTCACCCAATTTTTCGAATTTGATTCCCATGTACAGCATAGAAAACACTTTGTGCATCCTTGGCACATTTCACAAAAGTTTCTTGCGTGCAACATAATAAAATATGATAGGGGTACTCGGACAAACTTTACGAATCGTACCGGGGCAGTCTTTGAAACACCGTGTGCACAATAAACGTATTCATTGTTTTTACAAACAAATGTCATCCTTGATTGAATTTTTATAACCAATCAGAGTAAATTGATTTCGCACACTTGATATCCCAAATAAAATGTAAAGTCGCGCACTATATAAATCACACCACTGAGCTCGTCAAAACTAAAGATTTAAAAAAAAACGGAAGCACATTCGTCCAGTAATAAAATAAGTTCAGTAATAATGCCAATACCTATAATGATATTACCTCTAAGATGTTTGCATGATAGCATCATTACGCTTTCATTGCTTTTTCAGCCTTACAAGATCAATGCAATGTCATCATTACCACCATCATTCCAAAATTTCAACAGCCTATACTCGATCAAGATCAATTAATTTTCAACAAGTAATGACATTATTACTTATCGTGTATATACCATATAGTCTGCTTTATGGTTGTTCATGAGCTGAGGAAGGGTATACAAGGGAATGTATACTTAAATGTGAAATGTTGAGTGTTCGACTTCGTTATAAGCGGAGTTCGACTACATGCATGCTTCTAAAAAAATTGATAACGAAGTGAAACTCCCGGATGTTCCTCCGCAGAAACATGCACTTGATGCAGAATCTGATGGCGAATTCGACTCACCCAAAAAGTGTACACCCAAGTGCACCAGGTGTAGGCTACAAGGTGAGGCATA